>MU742215.1:95344-119180 GCA_026770625.1 Nicotiana glauca
ATATATATATATATATATATATATATATATATATATATATATACATATATATATATATATATATTGAACTGCACAGGTTGGTTTGGTAGTCCTGTCTAGCCTCGTCAGTACTTCGCCGTTGTTAGGCCAGGCACTTACCAGTACATGTGGTCGGTTGTGCTGATGCTACACTTCTGTGCTCTTTTGCACAGATCACGGTACCGGAGCAGCTTTTGGACCACAACAGTAGTATACTGATCGGGAGTTGTCTTCAGTCCAGGAACTTTTGAGGTAGCCTAGCCGACATCCGCTGGCCGGAGTTCCTTCCTATTTTATTCAGTTTGTTATCACTTGTATCGAAACAAACAGTATCGTACTTTGTTCAGACTTTGTATGTAGTATTGTATAGACGTTCGTGAGTTAGTAACTCCAGTCTTGGGTAGAGGTTGAAGTGGTATTTCCGTATTTTGTTCTAGTTTAATTATATTTAAGACTTCCGCTTTATTTATAAAATGCTTCGTTATTCTTAATATTGTCGATGCTTGCTAAAAGAGATAATTGATAATTGGCTTGCCTAGCTCCTATCAGTAGGTGCCATCACGACTCCCGAGGGTGGGAAATCTGATTCGTGACAAGTTGGTATCAGAGCTCTAGGTTACATAGGTCTCGCTACTCACGGACAAACTTGGTAGAGTTTGAGGGATCGGTACAGAGACGTCTGCATTTATCCCCCAGAGGCTACGGAGTTAGGAAAAATCTCACTTTTGTTCTTTCTTGTCGTGCGGTTCTGTTTCTCAAATACTGATTGTCTTTCTACTCTGTTCTTTCACAGATGGCGAGAACACGTGCTTCCTCTTCTACCGCGTAGCAGCCCGAGCCCCCAGTAGCAGCTCCTGCGAGGGGCAGAGGCCGAGGCCATGCCAGAGGCCGAGGAAGGGGTAGAGCTCAGCCCCGGGCAGCAGTCCACGAGGTGGAGCCTCATATTGACTATGATGAGGAGGTTCCAGCCCCAGCAGCTCCGGTGGGCCCAGCTCAGGTCCCAGGAGGGGTCATGGTCACCCTAGATCTTCAGGACGCTTTAGTCAGATTGGCAGGCTTTATGGAAAGTGTCACTAGAGCGGGTTTGCTGCCAGTAGCACCATTTACTTCTCAGGCTGGAGGATGGGTTCAGACTCCTGCTACATGTAATCCGGAGCAGGTAGCTTCCCAAGCTCATGTCCCAGTGGTTCAGCCAGCTGTGACAGCTCAGTTAGGTATTGTAGCCCAGGCCGGCGATGGAGCGGCTATGTTTTCGGATGCTTTGTGGAGACTTGATCGGTTCTCCAAGCTCTTCACCCCCACATTCAGCGGTGCTTCATCAGAGGATCCAGAGGATTTCTTATTCAGGTGCCATGAGATCCTTAGGACCGTGGGTATTGTGGAGACTAATGGTGTCGATTTTGCCACCTTCCGGCTTGCAGGATCCGCCAAGACTTGGTGGAGGGACTATTACTTATCTAGACCAGTAGGGTCTCCAGCATCGACATGGGATCAGTTCGCGGAGTTATTTTTGGAGAAGTTTCTCCCAGTCACTCAGCGGGAGGCACTTCGCAGGCAGTTCGAGCGCCTCCAGCAGGCTCCATGATAGTTACACAGTATGAGACTCGATTCATTTATTTGGTATGCCATGCTATTGTTATACTCCCCATAGAGCGAGAGAGGGTGTAAAGGTTTATTGATGGATTGATTCAGCCGATCCGTCTCCAGATGGATATGGGAGCTGGTAGTGAGATTTCCTTTTAGGAGGCGGCCAATGCAGCCCCCAGAGTTGAGATGGCTCTTGCACGGGGAGGCGGTCATGTGTCGGATAAGAGGCCTCGTCATTCTGGTAGGTTCAGTGGTACCTCGTCTAGAGGTAGGGATTCTTATGGTAGATGCCATTCATAGAGGCTTTTCAGTCAGCACTCCAGATTTCTCATGGTACTCCAGGCAGTGGTGGTTCTCAGCAACATTATTCTGATCAGCAACCCATTAGTGCACCTCCACTTTAGAGTTTCCGGGGAGGACATTCAGGTCGACAGGGCCAGCAATCGCAGCAGCCGAGGGCTTGTTATAGTTGTGGTGACCCCGGTCACATTGTCAGGTTTTGCCCTCGAGCCTCGGGCAGCTCTCAGCAGTAGGGTCCTCGCCCCATGATTCAGGTATCAGGTAATCCATAGCTCGCCCAGCCAGCTAGAGGCAGGGGTAGGGATCATAGAGGTGGAGGTAGAGATCGTAGAGGTGGAGCTCGGACAGGAAGAGGTAGGGGTCAACCAGTAGCCGATCGTCCTAGAGACATGGTTCAGGGAGGTAGGGCCCATCCCCAGTGTTATGCTTTGCCAGCCAGGCCAGAGGCTGAGTCTTCAAATGTTGTTATTACATGTACCATTATGGTCTGTGATAGGGATGCTTCAGTGCTATTTGACCCTGGGTCTAGTATTCATATGTGTCATCTTATTTTGCACCCTACTTGACTATGCCTAGTGATGCCTTGGGTATTCCTGTTTATGTATCTACACCGATGGGAAATTCTATAGTGGTTAAATGAGTCCATCATTCCTGTGTGGTAGTGCTTGAGGGTCTTGAGACCCGTGTTGATTTATTGCTCTTAGACATGGTGGATTTTGACGTTATATTAGGGATGGATTGGTTGTCCCCGTATCATTCTATCTTGGATTTTCATGCCAAGACCGTGACCTTGGCTTTGCCAGATTTGCCCCGATTGGAATGGAGAGTGACCCCAGGACATGCCACCCGCAGTGTTATTTCATATGTTAAGGCTCGACGCATGGTCGAGAATGGGTGTTTAGCTTATCTGGCATATGTTCGCGACTCCAGCGCAGAGGTCCCTTCTATCGACTCTGTTTATATTATTCGGGAGTTCCCCGAGGTTTTCCCTTCAGACCTGCCGGGTATGCCGCCCAACAGGGATATTGATTTCTGTATTGATCTGGACCCAGGCACGCAGCCCATTTCTATTTCGCCGTATCGCATGGCCCGCCAGAGTTGAAGGAGTTAAAGGACCAGTTGCAAGATTTGCTAGAGAAGGGTTTTATCAGGCCTAGTGTTTCTCCTAGGAGTGGTGCGCCGGTGTTATTTGTGAAGAAAAAGGATGGATCGATGAGGATGTGCATTGATTACCGGCAATTGAACAAGGTGACGATTAAGAACAAGTACCCACTGCCGAGGATTGATGATTTGTTTGACCAGCTTCAGGGTGCGAAGGTGTTTTCAAAGATAGACTTGAGATCTGGCTACCATCAGCTGAAAATTAGGGCGTCTGATGTCCCTAAGATAGCATTTCTCACTCGGTACGAGCATTATGAGTTTTTGGTCATGTCATTTGGGTTGACCAATGCCCCAGCCGTATTTATGGAGTTGATGAACCGAATGTTCAGACCTTACTTGGACTTGTTCGTGATAGTCTTTATTGATGATATTCTGGTGTACTCCCGCAGTCAGGAGGAGCACGAGCAGCACCTCAGAGTAGTTCTTCAGACTCTGAAGAATAGTTAGTTGTATGCTAAGTTCTCGAAGTGCGAGTTCTGGTTGAATTCAGTTGCATTTCTGGGTCATATCTTATCAGTAGAAGGTATTCAGGTGGACCCAAAGAAGATTGAGGCAGTCAAGAATTGGCCCCGACCAGCATCAGCTACGGAGATTCGGAGTTTCTTGGGGTTAGCAGGTTATTACCACCGGTTCGTAGAGGGATTTTCATCCATAGCAGCCTCGATGACAAGATTGACCTAGAAGGGTGCCCAGTTCAGATGGTCAAACGAGTGTGAAGAGAGCTTTCAGAAGCTCAAGATGGCTCTAACTAAGGCGCCAATGTTGGTTTTGCCCACAGGTTTAGGGCCTTATACCGTCTATTATGATGCTTTCTGTATTGGACTTGGCGCAGTATTGATGCAGGATGGCAAGGTTATAGCTTATGCTTTGAGTCAGCTAAAAATTCACGAGAAGAACTATCCGGTGCATGATTTAGAGTTGGCATCCATTGTTCATGCCTTAAAGATTTGGAAGCATTATTTATATGGTGTGAGGTGTGAGGTGTACACAGATCACAAGAGTCTTCAGTATCTGTTCAAGCAGAAGGAGTTGAATGTGAGGCGGAGGAGATGGTTGGAGCTGTTAAAAGATTATGATATTACTATTTTGTCTCACCCGGGGAAGGCCAACGTGGTGGCCGACGCATTGAGCAGGAAGTCCGCCAGCATGGGTAGTCTTGCTTATATTCGAGTCAGCCAGAGACCGCTTGCTTTGGATATTCAGGCCTTGGCCAATCGATTTGTAAGGTTAGACATTTCTAAGCCTAGCAGGGTGTTAGCTTGCACGGTCGCTCGTTCTTCATTATTGGAGCATATCCATGATCGGCAGTTTGATGACCGCCATTTGTGTGTCTTGAGAGACACGGTGCAGCGGGGAGGTGCCACGAAGGTGACCTTAGATCATGATGGTGTATTGAGATTGCAGGGGCGAGTTTGTGTGCCCAATATTGATGGGATTCGAGAGTCGATCTTGGCGGAGGCCCATAGTTCTCGGTATTCTATTCACCCGAGCGCTGCAAAGATGTATCAGGACTTGCGGCAGCATTATTGGTGGCGTAGGATGAAGAAAGATATTGTTGCATATGTGACTCGATGTTTGAACTATCAGCAGGTTAAGTATGAGCATCAGAGACCTGGTGGGTTGTTTCAGAGGATTGAGCTTCCCGAGTGGAAGTGGGAGAGGATTACCATGGACTTCGTTACCGGACTTCCGTTGACTCGGAAGAAGTTCGATGCGATATGGGTTATTGTTGATAGGCTGACCAAGTCAGCACGTTTCATCCCCGTGGCAATCTCCTATTCATCCAACAGGTTAGCCGAGATTTATATTCGGGAGATTGTTCGCCTTCATGGTGTTCTGGTATCTATCATTTAGGATCGGGGCACGTAGTTTACCTCGCGATTTTGGAGAGCAGTTCAGCGAGAGTTGGGCACCCAGGTTGAGTTGAGTACAGCATTTCACCCCCAGACAGACGGTCAGTCCGACAGGACTATTCAGATATTGGAGGATATGCTCCGAGCTTGTGTCATTGAATTTGGAGGCTCGTGGGACCAGTTCTTTCCTTTAGCAGAGTTCGCCTACAACAAGAGCTACCAGTCCACCATTCAGATGGCTCCATATGAGGCATTGTATGGTAGGCGATGTCCGTCCCCAATGGGATGGTTTGAGCCGGGAGAGGCTCTGTTGTTGGGTACAGACTTAGTTCAGGAAGCCTTAGATAAGGTCAAGATCATTCAGGAGAGGCTTCGTTCAGATCTGTCTAGGAAGAAGACTTATGCAGACCATAAGGTCCGAGATTTAGCTTTCATGGTTGGTAAGCGGGTATTGCTCCGAGTGTCGCCTATGAAGGGCGTGATGAGGTTCGGGAAGAAGGGCAAGCTTAGCCCTAGATTCATTGGCCCGTTTGAGATTTTTGACCGAGTGGGAGAGGTGGCCTATAGACTTGCATTGCTACCCATCTTATCAGTCGTGCATCCAGTTTTCCATGTGTCTATGATTCGGAGGTATCACGGCGATCCTACCCATGTGTTAGACTTCAGTACTGTCCAATTGGACAAGGATCTGTCCTATGAAGAGGAGCCGGTAGCCATTCTAGACCGGCAAGTTCGACAGTTGAGGTCAAAACGTTTTCCTTCAGTGCGTATCCAGTGGAGAGGTCAGCCTCCTGAGGCATTGACCTGGGAGTCCGAGTATGATATGCGGAGCCGTTAACCCCATCTTTTCCCCGACTTAGGTACTTCTTTCTTTTGTCCATTCGAGGACGAACGTTTGTTTTAGAGATGGAGAATGTGATGACCCAAAGGGTCATCACCTGTATTCCTACTCACTCTATATTTCTGAGGCCGTGGAAAACCTCACTTGGGGGTTTCCTCGACTTGTGTGCGCAGTCCGGGCGCGTAGCCAGAAAATTTAAATGTGAAATTGTGAGAAAGATAATAAATTTTGATGTTTTAACTGATTAAGATTGACTCCGATCAACGTTTTGGGCAAACGGACCCGGATTCGTGATTCAACAGTCCCGGAGGGTCCGTAGAGAAAAATATGAGACTTGGGTGTGTGCCTGGAATCAAATTCCGAGGTCCCAAGTCCGAGAAATGAATTGTTACGTGAAACTGGTTTCTGAAAAATATTTAAAAAATCAAAAAGTGTTAATTGTTTAGAAGACTGTGCTGTCGGGCTCGTATTTTGGTTCCGACGCCCGGCACAAGTCCTATATATGGTCTAAGCAATAGCTGCAAAGTTTGGATAAATTTGGACGTCATTTGACATTTTTTGAGCTAGAAATCATAAACTTGATGCTTTATGGAATTTGAAAAGAAATCATGGGTTTTGAGACCCAAACTGATGATTCATGATGTTATTCAGGCAATTTGATCGCACGGATGAGTCCGTAGTATGTTTTGAGATTATACGTATGTTTGGTTTGGAGCCCCGAGGGCTCGGGTGAGTTTTGAGTAGGTCCCAAGAGGTCTTAGACTTAAAAGTACTAGATGCTGCAGGTCCAGGTGTTGCAGGCCCCCAGCGCGGCCGCGGTCATTTTCGCGCGGTCCGCGCTAGAAGCCGCGTGGCCGCGATGCATTTCTGTGCGGTCCGTGAGGCTAGGTTCAGAGGACCAGTAAATTTCAGGTCGACTGCGCGGCCGCGCACCAAATCAATGCGGTCCGTGCTGGGATATTCAGAGAGTTGTTCGTGGGTCCATTCAACCAGCGCGGTCCGTGCTAGGTAGGTTCACAGAGTCATTTTCTTCCCTTTCTCAGCGCGGCCGCGGTGCATTTTTGTGCGGTCCGTGCCAGGCTTCAGTAAAGTATATAAAGTCGGGATTTTCAGTCATTTTTCACTTTTTCACAACCAAAAACATAAGAGGCAATTTTCCAAACAATTCTCTTTCTTCAAAATGATTGGTAAGTGATTTCTAACTTATTTTCTTCACTTCTTAACATCCTTAAACATAATTTCAACTTCAAAACTAAGATTTTAATGGGGAAATTTTGGAATTTAGGGTAGAGCCTAGGGTTTCTAAAATTGGGGGTTTTAGACCTCAATTCGAGGTCCGATTCCAAAATAACTTATACATCTGAGTTCATAGGAGAATGGATAATCGGGTTTTGGTCCAAACCTCGGGTTTTGACCACGTAGGTCCGGGGGCATTTTGGGAATTTTTGAACAAACTTTAGGAAATTCATTTTCATGCATTCAAATTGATTCAAGTAGCAATTGTTAATACATTCAAATAATTTGTGACTAGATTCGAGCGGTTTGGTGGTGAATTCGAGGGGTAAAGCTATTCTAAAGGAGTGAGTTGAGTTTGAAGCATTTGAGGTAAGTGTTTGATCTAACTTTGGCTTGAGGGAATCAGATTAGAGTGTTATTATTTGCTAACTGCTAAATGATCGAGTACGGTGTATAGGCATGCTGAAGAGTACCTATACACCGATGTCTAGCATGACCGTGGGTCCTTGTATGCACTTATCCTGATACTACTATGACTCTTCTATGTCAATTGATGAACTCTATGCAATGTGAAGAGTATGAGGACTAATTATGAATTGTAAATTCTTTGGAGCATTGGCTCGAACAATAAAAAGACTATTGAGTAAGAGATGAAAGAAATAAAAAGAGATATGATTAATCCCTTGCCGGGATGGTTTGAGTATATTGATTATCTCCCTTGCCGGGATGTGAAAGTTATTGTTGTTGCTCCATTGCTAGGATTTATCCGTTTAATTCTGTTTTTCTCTTTCTCGGACATTTCATATTATTTGTTTATCCCCTCGCCCCGTTTGGTTGTGATTATTGTCTAGGTGAGGAAGAGTGATATTGCACGAAGGGTCATCCGTGCCATGTTTTGATTATATTTGCGTGAAGGGTCATTCGGTGTCATGTTTTGATTATATTTGCACGAAGTGTCATTCCGTGCCATGTTTTGATTATTTATGCACGAAGGGACATTCCGTGCTCTGATTTGATTATAAATGCACGAAGGATAATTCCGTGCCATGATATGAGAGTTATGTGAGGGAAAGCACGAATGGTGATACCGTGCACTTTATTTGATTGCTTTTGGTGAGAATGAGGGTAAAACCACGAAGGTTGATGCCGTGCAACTGTTGATTTCATGCTCTCATTAATTATTATTATTGCCCTGCTTCTTACTTAAATTATTGAATTTATATCCGGACTGTACTTCCCCATAGTATGCTTCCCTCCCTATTATCTGTTTAATTTCTGTATTCTTTCTTTTTTGTCGCATATATATATATTAAACTGCACAGGTTGGTTTGGTAGTCCTTTCTATCCTCGTCACTACTTCGCCGGGGTTAGGCCAGGCACTTACCAGCACATGGGCTTGGTTGTGCTGATACTACACTTTTATGCTCTTTTGCACAGATCACGGTACCGGAGCAGCTTTTGGACCACAGTAGAAGTATACTGATTGGGAGCTATCTTCAGTCCAGGAACTTTTGAGGTAGCCTAGCCGGTGTCTGCAGGCTAGAGTTCCTTCCTATTTTATTCAATTTGTTATCACTTGTATCGAAACAAATAGTATCGTACTTTGTTTAGACTTTGTATGTAGTATTCTATAGACGTTCGTGAGTTAGTGACTCCAGTCTTGGGTAGAGGTTGAAGTGGTATTTTCGTATTTTGTTCTAGTTTAATTATATTTAAGACTTGCGCTTTATTTATAAAATGCTTCATTGTTTTTAATATTGTCGATGCTTGCTAAAAGAGGTAATTGATAATTGGCTTGCCTAGCTCCTATTAGTAGGTGCCATCACGACTCCCGAGGGTGGAAAATTCGGGTCGTGACAAGAACTATCTGGTCGAGAACCACACTAGTGGATCCTCAGGGGTGCTTAACATATTCCCCTTAGGATAATTTCAAGCCCTTACCCTATCTCTGGTTATCAAGCAAACTTAGAAATGAACCTTGTAGGCATCCTAATGCACCATAAATCATTAGGTGGCGACTCTTCAAATGCAAGAACTAGTTCCCAAAAGGAACGAGTTGCCCTATACCCAAAATGTCATAAACCCGATCTCCCGATGCAAAGAGGGAAAAAAGGGGGCGCGACAACACTCCACTAAAACTCTCTCTCTTTTCTCTATTTTTACTTGTGTTGCTGCCTTACCTAGCCGGATGAAAGCCAAGGCTAGGCTATGGGAAGCTTGCTTATGTTTCTTTCTGCATTTGCATCTTTACTGGTATGTCCTAATTAATTTTCAACATCAACAACAACATGTTTCTTTACTACTTCCTTCACTTTTGCATGTTCCCTGTTTCTGTTTAATCAAGTTCTATTACTAAGCATGCTTTAATCTCCCCGTTTCTATTCTAAATTAATGATTTCTTATGTATGAACTCCGTCAATCACTTATTATGACTTTTGAATCCTAAACCTCCATATCCCTTATGTGTTTGATATTCCTTTGTTGGTTTGGGGCATGTCAGCATTAGACATTGTTGTGCATGACCCAAACCTGACCCCCCTGGGGTCATAACCTCTATATCCCTTCTATGTGTTGTGTTCTCTGGCTGGCTTATGGGCATGCCAGCACCATCTATTGTTGTGCATTCCCAAACCTGATCCCTGCCTAAGGACATATGCTCCTTGCAATGTATTCCCAAACCCCTGACCCCTTTGTTTGAAAATACTGATTCTATGCTTTACTACTACTATTTCCATCACCCTTACCCCTCTCTATTCTCCACTCAGTTTTAAATCTCGATTCCTGCACTTTCACCATATTCTTAGACTTAGGTTATGCCCTTCTTATGTGAGCCTTGCCTTGGGAACCATGAGCTCCCTCTAAACTTGGACACATAAGGGCTGGCCCTTCCACACTGCACTCATCTCTATCTGGTTCTGCAAACTTGGGTGTAAGCATTGCCTAGGTCCCTTGAGACCCTTAGGGAACTTTGACACACCTAGGTCTGAGAAAGGCTTTGGAAACAAAAAATGGCATTTCGAGGTGGTTTATTCCCTAACCCAGAGAGGAAGTCAAGAATCTGGCTTCCTCTGGTTGTAACTTCTTATTTTACATTTTTGATGTAATTCAACAAGTGGTCTATAATAATTTGTAATAAACACTCGGGGTTGGCTAGTGAAAAAGGGATGGATAATTATGCATGTTCAGCTGTTTGAAGGGTAAGAAACATTCCTATAGGATTTACATTAAATAATGCACGTTCAACTTTACATTTAGACACCATGCCTATAGGATCTGTCCTCTAATAAATTCTACATGTTTGACTCTCCATTTAGATAACCTGCCTATAGGACTTGTTTAAAATTCTGCATGTTTGTTACCACACTTAGACACCATGCTTTTTAGTATCTAAACAGCTATAAGCAGATATCATGTTCATAATGTTAAAATCAATATTTTCATAGAAATCAAGCCTATAGGAATTCCCAAGTAAAATCCTGCCTGTTTCCATTTCACATTCAACCAGATATCATGTCTATAGGAATTAAAATCAGCAATAATGGATATCATCGTCTGTAGAATTTGAAAACAGTTTAGCTTAAAATCAGCCTAATTCATACTGTTTTGAACTAGTTTTTAAAACAACCTAACCTTCTCTCATTCATATGGTTTAGAAAGCATAGCTATAGGATCTCAAACCGCTCATTTTAAATTCTTTACTGCGTTGCCACACTCTGAGTCAGTAATAGATACCATGCTCATAAGATCTCACCAAAACACTTAGGCAAACCTTAGGTAATAACAACAAATAAAGTTGAGCCTGCTTCTGCTAACTTGTAATTGCTACAACCAGCAAGCAAGCCCGATTCGGACTTCTTATATGATTTACATACTAAATTGGTCTGCTTCAACAACTTAAACTCCCCTTTGCCTTAGTAGTTTTAGATTCAGACCTTGATTGTTGTTTGAGTCATGTTATTTGGTTGCTTTGCTTGAGGAGGTATACATGAGCCTTCAATGTTTACGTGCTTCCCCTTTTAATGTGCATTCCTATGTATTTTGTATGTCGCCTTATCTCTTTCACCTTTGAAACCTCAAAGTCAGCATAATATCCCTCCCCTTTAGGACCAGTAGTCATAAGTGCCTCTGGGAATGATAGGAATGGGACGGGTAATAGCATGCAATAGTGTTCGAGACCAATCCGCGCTTTAGTACCTTAACGGGGTGGGAAGAGTAGATATAGATATGACGACCGGTACGCTAATACCACGTGTAGCCCCTCTTTTGAGGAGTGATTATTAGGTATTGCATTGATGTGATCCATATTACAAATAAACCTAGGACCTCCCCCTCCTCTTTCTTTTCCTTTAAAGCATTATACTCCCTCTGTTCCAATTTATGTGAACCTATTTAACGGGGCATGGAGTTTAAGAAAAAAATGAAGACTTTTGGAATTTGTGGTCCTAAACAAATCCAAATGGGGCCCAGAGTATTTGTGTGGGTATAAAAGCTTCTCATTAAGGGTAGAATTATAAGTTTAAGCTAAATTGTTACCAAATTTAGAAAGGGTTCATTCTTTTTAGAACGGACCAAAAAGGAAATAGGTTCACATAAACTGGAACAGACAGAGTAGCTTCTTTTCAAAATCATCTTTGTTAATGATTGTTCTATTTTGCTTTTATCACTTCCAAACATTTGCGTATTGAAATCTCCTTTTATTTGATCTTTATTTGTTTGCATGTTAATTACATCAAATTCACAAAGAACTATCTGGACGGTAACCACACTAGTGGATCCTGAGGGGTGCCTAACACCTTCCCCTTAGGATTATTTCAAGCCCTTACCCTATCTCTGGTTATCAAACAAACTCAGAAGTGAACCTTGTAGGTATCCTAATGCACCTTAAATCATTAGGTGGCGACTCTTAAAATGCAAAACCTAGTTCCCAAAAGGAACGAGTTGTCCTATACCCAAAATGTCATAAACCCGATCTCCCGATGCAAAGAGGGGAAAAGGGGGCGCGGCAGCATGGCGACTCTGCTGGGGATGTTAGGCTTTTACCATTTCAGAGTGTTCTTGTGAATTTGTAACCTCCCTTTATATACAATTACTTATTTAAATTCCTTTAAGCATTTAATTTCTTTTACAAGGAAAAACTAACTTATCTTCTTTGTTTCTTTTCATTATTACTGCTTCAGATTATAAACGATTGTATTTACTGCTTTCTTAACATACAAATGCATTACAACATGCTTTTTAATTATTGCATAATCATGCTCAACATCATACTCCACTCGTGCCAAACAAATACCACAGTAACACTTATAATGAGTGGTTGCGCTCTTCATATATTCTTACCCCCTAAATTTGGAAAGGCATATATATAGTAAAACCAGTCGATCAGCGGTGCAGTCGACGGTTCCGTGCCTTCCCCCTTGAGTTGTACGCTCAAGGGTACCAGTCTAAAACCCCATAGAAACCTTCTTTATTCAAACTATAAATGTATCATGGTCAAACCTAGTCGGGTCAGTTATGTTGTCCACGTAATGATCCTTTCAAATAGCCTTGTCCAAAGTCCACTGGGTTTCCCTAAACCCAAATGGACATCACCACGTTCTGTGCATTTATTTGGAGAACTAAAATGCGTCATGCTAATTGTTGGTATTAAATAGTCGATTCTGGTGGGGGTAAGGGCCTAGCCTTATTTGTCTTGCAGAAATGTGAGGCACAAAGTCCCTAGATTCGGCATGGTCACCAACATCCATCCAAGACTGCTAAGTTGGTGGAAGGATATTCACTCTAGTGATCAAACTCTCGTTCGAAAATATCCAGGAAATCTACCATCTCTTATGGAGATCCAACCTAACAACAAGATCATAGAAGTTGCTACACTATTCTGGGATTGTGAAAGGGTTGTATTCCTCTTAGGGGACATTGAAATGACACCCATATTAGTTGAAATAGGAGGATTAGCCGGTCTAGTCTGGGAGACTCCGGGTCTACTGATGCCTGAAAACCATAAAGGCAGGGATTTCCTCAAAATGAGAGGTTTAAAGAAGAATCTAGAGTTGACATGTCTAAAAGAATCTTACATCTCTTTTGACTATCTATATGACAGGTACAGTCACAACAAATCCTACCGCACCTACCCTGACGAGTTTTGCCATCATGTCCTTAGGGCACATTCATTGAAGGGTCTTCGTATTTATGTTTTATTTCCTGGGGCTAATCGTGTTTCCAATGAAGAAAGCAAGGATCCACACCAGACTAGTCGTGGTAACTAAGACCCTAATGGAAGGGATTGGTGGGCAACCATTCTGCATCGTGCCCATGATCATTGTGGACATATATCTATCCTTAGAGAAGTGCCAACAAGAAGCAAAACACTTCAAAGGATACAATTTATTACTTCAACTCGTGCTTATGGAGCATCTCCAAAGGGGTGAATACCGACAAGAGATTCAGCGAAGGGACTGGGATGATCACATCGCTTTCCACCATCCAAAGCGAATGAATTAATGCTCAATATGTTCGCTCAGTCAGAAGATGCCAAAGGATTGGTAGAGCTATTTGATAACCTAACCGAAGAACATGTCCAGTAGATGTTCGAGTGGTTTCCGACCGAGGAATTCATCACCCGATCCAGAAATGCACCTTATCCGATACTGATCGATCTGAGGGGAACATATCCCTACGTCCCTCTCCGAGTTATGAGACAAGCCAGTTAAAAGTAAGGTATACCCAGGGTTGACAAGATGAGTCATTTTCGAGCTAACTTCCAGGATGATGATAGTCCTTCCAAATGCCAAGCTCAGGATATGTGGCACTGCAAGATCATAATGGGGAGAGATACCATCAAGTCAGACAGGTATCATGTTGGTTGTGCTCCTTTCTACTCAGGTTGGTTGGAAGATAATAATGATGGTCTAGGCCAACCAGGGTTTGCCCGAGGTCACGGAATCATAGATAAAAGGTTGAGGTACAAGTCAAATATAACCAACTGCACAAAAGGATCTAGGAGTACGAAAGCAAGCACCACAAATGACAAGAGTCCAACCAAAAGTTAATTGAGGAATGGAAGGACATGGCTGTCAGTGCCAACAAGCGACTGGGATACTTGGAACGACGCATAGTGGAGTTGGAGAGAAAGTTTCTCAAGAGGGCTGAAGATTGCCAAAATGCTGAAGGAACCGAAGGCAGACATCTAGCCAAGGCATACCTATTTATCGGACTTCGTGAGTTGGGAAAGCTGTTCGACAGAGCCAGGGATGCCGAATATGGGGAAGGTCCTTCTGGGACCAAGTAGATAGGAATTTTTCTTTGTGCTTTATAAAACGTAACAAGGACAATGGCCATTAGTGATTTCCATTTCATGTTTATTTAATGTCAATTTGGGATTCATCTATTTTTTGTCAATAAAATGAGGCATTTATCATTCTAAGTTGTCCAAATCAATTCGTTGCTAGGCCTACCTCGGGCACAACGAGACTCCCAAATTAGGACACGCTTTATATTCCTGCACTATGTATTTAAATATTGCAACATTTTTATGATCCTCACTAATGTGGTTACCTTTTTGTTTTGTTATTCCCCTCCCCAATGGTTAGTTCGTGCACTCTGGAAACATCATCTTATTCTATAAGATCCACGGGCCTTCCACCCACTCCATCTCTAAGTCCTGTTAAGAACAAGAACATGGGCAAAATGGAAGATTTGAACATCAGAAAGGAAAACACAACAGCAGAGGCCATTGACAACCATGGTATTTGGGTTCCCAATGAAAATGTGTCCCAACTCGAGCAGAAATTGTTGAAGTTTCAAGAAGATCTTTATTAGGTTCGGAATATAGCCAACCTATCTGTAAGGCCCTGGAAATTTTTTTTCGAGTAATTTAAGATTTTGTCGTGCCAAGGTAGACTAATTATTTCATTTTGTGTGCAGATGAGGATTAAGGATATGATGGATATCAATTGGATATGTTAACAAGAATATAAGTCATATTAGAGGTGAATTGGAGGCTAAGGAGAGGCCTAAGTCTAAGGCAAGTTGGAAACTTTCATATTAGACTAAATCTGTAAATGAGTGCGCACAAGACCATACTTTGTACGATCATATCTCCGGTTATATCACGATTTGTGTGATCCATAACCTATCAAATTAAATTCTTTTGAATCTAGTTTCCAACGCAACAAATCGTTCATCATTTGGAGGCGTATATAGAAAGTTATGACCATTTTACTGGACAGGTGTCACTAGCGCGAACTTTAGCGCGAAGTCGCATATTTTGTTGAGTATTCTGCCTCCCTAACGCGAACAAATGCGGGAACACGCGCTAGTGGAAGGCTTTTAAATACCAAGACCGGGTCTAGAGAGTTTCCAAGCCATTTTTGGAGCAAGGGCTTGCTCTCTCAAGGGAATTTTGTCCCAAACTTCATTACTATGATCCAAGATAAGATTTTTGGAGTATTTTGAGTTTATTACTACTCTTAAACACATATATTAACAAGGATTAATCTTGAAAATCCATAGAATTTCATTCAAATCCTTGAATTTATCAAGAAAACCACAAGTGGGGATCTCAAGATTCTTACTACAAGAGGTATGTCTATCATCTCTAACTACTCTATGGTGATTATTTATGTATAATATACACATTAGAACTCTTGGGATGATGATTGAAAGCCATAAGTTGCTAACCTAGGTTGTGTTGGTTGTAGAGATTATGAAATGGGTTAATTAAGGAGGTTGATGGTTGAGTATGAACGAATAGATATACATATGTTGTTGGAAGTTATAAATTGGTTAGGAATGACGGTGGAATGAATTATTGGTTAGTGGTGATGGTTGGATGAACTAATACTATGGTTATGAGACGTAAAGATCTATACCTACAAGGTGTTTGATAATATGACTAAATGGCTTAAGTTATGGAATTTGTTACTAATATTGGCCTTATTGAATGTTGTATTGTAGATTGAAGTTACCTAAGAGTAGTGAATCATTGTAGTATCATTAAGGGGCGAATTTGAGGTATGTATGGCTAAAATCCCCTTTTATTAGAAATTGAGCTCTATTACCGGTTACTAAAGTGTGGTAAGATTTGAAATGGTTAATATATTGATTGTTATTGAGCATTGATTGATTTGCAATTAACTACACATATACGTGAAGGATGTGCCTCAATGTGAGTAATGTACCATTCTTGTTAATTAGAGACGAAGAGTAAAATTTATGTCATGAAATTCTTAGGTTATAAGCCAAGATTGAAAATGAGAATTTTTCATGGTAGCTATGTGCTCACTTACCTGTGCTTGCAACTTGAATTACCTTTGTATGCGCTTATGATCACAAATTGCAAGATGCATATTGAAAATGAAAAATTAAGTGATAATGGTGGCCCTAAGTGCCAAGGATTGATATGATATATGTGAAATAAAGATTTAGACATGATGATAATTGATAAAGGAACAACGCCTAGGTAAGGCGGCCTAGCCGATTGGGCCGTGATTGGACACCATGTCGCGTGTAGCGGAGCATCCTCCTCTCAAGTCTTGATGAGCCCCTTTATCCTTCAAGGGGGTTACCTTGTATATATTTTGCTATGGACATACACTTTTGGGGTATAGTCGGGGCCTTGTCACCGGCATTTTCATACTTGTCTTTTGTATCCTTAGAGGCTCCGTAGACATATATGTGGGTTATGTACGGGTGTTGGATGAGTCTACATACTATGTTGTAAACCTAACTTTCGCCTTTAAAAAACGTAATTGTATGGAAGATTGGAACTTAACTGCGGTTTAAGGTTGGGATATATAATAAAATAACTGTGTTTAATGTACTATCTTTCCTATTGTCTTAATAAATAAAAGTATGGATTCCTTAACCTTATTGAAATGGGTAGAAAGTGTTGGATAAGGCTTGCTTAGTCGGGTTTACTCGGTTGAGCGCCGGTCGTGCTCCTCGATTTTGGGGCGTAACACTATCCTTCTCCCTCAGCACCCCGGACACCATCTTCCCCAACGGCCAAAATCCCACACCTACACAAAAGCAACCAAATCATCCCACTAAGAACCAATGCAACACTTGCCATACTCCAGAAAATAATCCATTACTCATCCCTGAACCATAAAACTCTGCAAATGACCATTTCCACACCAACATATCTGGTCACCACAACAATCCCATCTATGTGGAGACCGCGCCACTCTTCACCAAACCTATATCTTACACCTCTGAGTCCGATGAAAAGGATCTACTCATCAGAAACTTGGCTGAAGAGCTTAAGAAACTAACTAGCTGAATCTAAGGCGTCGAAGGAAGGAAAGGGATCGAAGGGTTAAATTATGAAGATCTCTACATACAACCAGATGTCGAACAGCCACAGGGGTACAAACCTCCCAAGTTTGAGATGTTTGACGATACAGGTAATCCAAGGGTGCATCTAAGAACATACTGCGACAAGCTGGTCGGGGTAGGAAAGGACGAAAGGATCCGCATGAAATTATTCATGAGGAGTCTGAAAGGAGACGCACTATCTTGGTACATCAGCCAGGCTCCCAAGAAATGGTCGAGTTGGGTATGTATGGCCTCTGATTTCATGGACAGGTTCAATTTTAACACAAAAAATGTGCCGGATGTATTCTACATTCCGAATCTAAAGAAGAAGCCTACAAAAACATTTCGCGAGTATGCCATTCGCTGGAGGTCGAAAGCTGCTAAGGTCAGACTTGCCTTAAAGGAGGAATAGATGAACAAATTCTTTGTCCGAGCTTAGTACCCACAGTATTATGAATGGCTAATGATTATTGAAAATCATAATTTTTCCGATATCATCAAGTTGGGGGAACGAATTGAAGAAGGTATCAAAAGCGACATGGTTACAAACTTTGAGGCTTGCAAGCCACAAATAAGGCCTTACAGTCTGGTGGTATGTCTAAAAAGAGGGACGTAGGGGTCGTAATGGTTGCATAAAGGAGCAAGTCTCCCCTCAAATACCAAACCTACCATATACCTCCACTCACATATTAGTCAGCTCCAAACTACCAAGCACCCTCCTACCAAGCCCCAGCACCGAGTTATCAGTCACCTTCACCTCCCACATATCAGCCTGCCTCGCCCAAATATTCACAACCTACACATGTCTACCAAACTTACAATACCCAACCATCTCATTACCAATCACCCCCCCCCCCCCCCCCCCCCGCACGCTAAAACTTTCCGAGGCCCCAGCCTAATTTTGATCGGAAGCCTCCAAAACAATATACAGCCATCACCGAACCCATTGATCAGCTATATGAGAGACTCAAACCCGCCAGTTATGTCACCCTCATCCCTGCTTCAACCCTTGAGAATCCTTCTCAGTGGGTGAACCCAAACAAATCTTGTGCATACCACTCCGGCACGAAGGGACACACCATCGATGAACGCCTCTCTTTAAAAGATAAGATACAGTCCCTGATTGATAACAAGGTCATTGTAGCAAAGGAAGCCGCTCTGAACATCCGCAATAACCCCCTACCAGACCACAAAGTTGGGGGTATTCACATGATTGAAGTAGAGGATGATTAGGATCCAGAGGGGTCCATCGGCTTGATCGCAGAAGGCGATGATCCAAAGAAGCCAGCAGTTACTCTCAACCCCATGATAGTCCAGATCCAACCTGAGGTAGTTATGTTTATCCCTCTTGATTTTGAGGCAGCTCCATCAACAAAAACACCGGCACCATTTGAGGTTATACTTTTACCACCCAAAGAACATGTCTCATTCGAAGCAAAGGTGGCCGCACCGGTTTCAGGGGTAATGACCACCAAGCCGTCATTCCATACAAAAGTTATACCTTGGGATTACACAAACAAGGCTAGGAGTAAAGGCAAAGACAAGTTCGAAGAGACTATTGCAGCATATGATGTGACAAGGACTCTTCCAGATGACCTTTGGAGGAAGATACAGGCCAAGGAGTATTCGGTCATCGACCAGATAAACAAAACACCAGTGCAGATATCTATCCTCTCATCGCTGCAGAATTATAAAACACACAAAAATGCTCTATTGAAAGTGCTGAGTAAAGCATACGTGCCAAATAACATCACTGGCGGAGAAATGACTAATATGGTAGGACAAGTATTAGAAAGCATTAAAATCACCTTCTATGAGGACGAACTACTGTCTGAAGGGTTGGGTCATAACAAGCCCTTTGCATATTACCGTGTAATGTGAAGACTACTTTATTACTAGGATCCTAATCGATGGGGGTTCCAGCCTTAATATATGTCAGTTGATAACCCTAAAGAAGTTGGGTAAAGGACTGCACGAGATAAAAGAATGAGCAATCAATATGAAGGCTTTTAATGGGTCTCAGAGGGCTACCATTAGTGAGATTAGCTGTGTCTGCAGATGGGACCAACCTGGTTTGAGGTCGACTTTCAAGTGATAGATGTGACAACATCCTACAACCTACTTCTAGGGTGGATTCATGTTGCGGGAGCTACAGCTTCAACACTGTATTAAGCCATAAAATTTGAATGGAATCACCAAGAAGTGATCATTCACGGGGACGGCAGTAATCCTATATACAGTCGTCAGACTATTTCGGCGATAGGGGGAAGAAGAAAGCTAGGTGGAGAGACCTACCACCACATCGAGCGAGTCAATGTTGTAGACAAAGATAAATGGTGGGACAACAAGATCGAGAGTATATTGAATTGGAGTAGGTACGAAACTGGCAAAGGGCTCGGCAAGAACCTCCAAGGGATTGCTAAACCCATAAAGCTCAAGAAATACGGCACTACTTTCGGTCTGAGATACGAGTACACCTGGCAAGAATTTAACACCTGGTCGCCACCATGGCACGGTCCTTACTATCTACTGGAATAGCCAATATTGCCTTTGGAGCAGACTTTCCACCAGGCTGACATTGCTTATGGGACAGACGAAAAAGAAGCACTTACTACGGTAAAGAACTTGTTCCTAGAAGACAATGACATGGACTGTTGTGTTGTTCTCGAGGAGGAGGGGGAGGAAGGTCTTTCTATACAAGCTGTGAGTATAGGAGCACACCTCAACAATTGGACCACCAGGACCACCAGAGCCTGGCGAGCCTCGGAGTAGCAAGGCTAAAACAAGCATCATGCACTATGTTTGTTTTTACTAGATGATTTCTCTTTTTTGCATTTTAATTCCTGTAATTAGATCTTCCATGTTCAAAATAGTTATGAAATTTATCAAAGCACTTCGAATTTTCTTATGAATCAACACTCATTATTATTTTTCTCTCATTACTTTACTTGTACACCATTACTATTACTTATCTTGATAAACTAATGACTGTGACATGCAATGAGACAACGCAACAAACAGACATTGATTCAAAGAAAGATGACATACCAGAGGAGATCGTCAAAGAAGTTGAGAACTTTGAGAACAGACCTAAGTCCAACCTAGACGAGACAGAAATTGTTAACCTAGGAGATGAAGGAAATGTCAGGGAAACACGAATTAGCGTTCACTTGTCACCGTCAGAAAAGAACGAGTACACCAAATTTCTAAAGGAATATGAGGACATATTCGCCTGTCTTATGATGACATGACTGGTCTAAGTATATATATTGTGGACCATAAACTGCCAACTGATCAGACATATCCGCCGGTAAAGTAGAAGCTTAGGAAGTTCAAGCCTGATATGAGTTTGAAAATCAAGGAAGAAGTCACTAAGCAAGTCAAAGCTAAGGTTCTCAGGGTAGTTGAGTACCCGACAAGGTTAGCCAACATTGTACCCGTACCAAAGAAGGATGGGAAGGTCAAAGTCTATGTCGACTACCGGGATCTCAACCGGGCCAATCCGAAAGACGACTTCCCTTTGCCGAATATACACATCCTGATCGATAATTATTCCAAGCATGAGCTGCAGTCATTTGTAGATTGCTTCACTGGTTATCATCAGATTTGGATGGATGAGGAAGATGTTGAGAAAACGGCTTTCATTACGCCGTAGGGAATGTATTATTAAAAAATGATGTCGTTTCGCTTGAAGAATGCAGGAGCCACCTACATGAGAGCCATGACTACCATTTTTCACGATATGATACACAAGGAAATTGAGGTATATGTGGATGATGTTATCATCAAGTCCAAGAAGGCCACTGATCACATGGAAGATTTGAGGAAGTTCTTCAATAGATTGCGAAGGTACAACCTGAATCCCGCACGAGAATTTGGAGTACCCATTGGAAAATTGTTGGGGTTTATTATGAGTCACCGAGGAATAGAACTGGATCCGTCAAAGATCAAAGCCATTCAAGAACTCCCACCACCAAAGAATAAGAAGGATGTAATGAGTTTCTTGGGAAGACTTAACTATATCAGCCGATTCACAGCACATTCTACGGTTATTTGTGAGCCAATTTTTAAGACGTTAAAGAAGGAAGCCGCTACCAAATGGACTGATGACTGCCAAAAGGCCTTCGATAGAATCAAGAAATACCTATCAACACCACTATTTTTGTTCCCGCCCGAGCTAGGTAGACCCCTATTACTCTACGTTACAGTGTTAGATGGAGCCTTCGATTGCATTTTGGGGCAGCATAATGAAACAGGGATAAAGGAACAAGCCATTTACTATCTCAGCAAGAAGTTCACTTTGTATGAAGCCCAGTATTCTCTTTTGGAGCACACCTGCTGTGCTTTGACTTGGGTAGCTCAGAAGCTGAAACATTACTTCTGTGCCTATACCACGTATGTTGTATCAAGGATGGATCCTTTAAAGTGCATCTTTCAGAAGCCCATGCCCACTAGCAAGCTAGCCAAGTGGAAAATCATGTTGAGTGAATTTTACATTTTTTACATAACTCAGAAGGCAGTCAAAGGACAAGCATTGGCAGACCACCTTGCTGAAAACCCCGTGGATGGAGAATATGAACGTTTGAAAACATATTTTCCCGATGAAGAGGTATCATTAATAGGAGAAGATATTGCAGAATCCTATGATGGTTGGAGAATGTTTTTGGATGGAGCATTAAACTTCAAAGGAGTTTGCATAGGAGTCATCCTGGTATCAAAAAGCGGTCAACATTATCCTGTGTCTGCCAAACTTAGGTTCCCCTGCACCAACAATATGGCTGAATATGAAGCCTACATCTTAGGGCTCAAGATGGCCATTGACATGAACGTGCAAGAGCTGCTATTAATTAGAGATTTAGATTTACTCATACATCAGGTATGAGAAGAATGGGCAACCAAGAACTCCAAGATACTCCCGTATCTGCATCATGTACAGGAATTGAGAATGAGGTTCATAAAGACGGAATTCTGGCATATTCCCAAAGTCCAGAATGAATTCGCTGATGCATTGGCCACTCTGTCATCTATGATACAGCATCCAGATAAGAATTTTATTGATCCCATTCCCATAAAGATCCATGATCAGCCAGCTTATTGTGCCCAGGTTGAAGAAGAGGTAGACGAAAAGCCTTGGTTTCACGATATCAAGGAATATTTAGCAAAAGGAGAATACCTGGAGCTTGCCAATCATACTCAGAAACGCACACTTTGGAGATTGTCCAACAACTTCTTTCATAGCAGAGGAACCCTGTATTGGAGGACTCCTGATTTAGGACTACTAAGGTATGTCGATGCAAAGGAGGCATCCAAGCTACTAGAAGAAATTTATGCTGGGACCTGTGGTCCACATATAAATGGCTTTTTCTTAGCAAGGAAGATACTTCGGGATGGCTATTTTTGGATGACTATGGAAACAAATTGCATCTAGAATGTCCGAAAATGCCACCCTTGTCAAATACATGCAGACATGATAAAGGTACCTCCAAGCGAGCTCAACACAACAAGCTTACTATGGCCTTTCGTCGCCTGGGGAATGGATGTTATTGGACTATTTGAGCCTGCTGCTTCCAATGGACACAGGTTTATCCTAGTAGCAATCGACTATTTCACCAAGTGGGTTGAAACAGCATCTTATAGAGTAGTAACTAAGAAAGTCCTGGCAGACTTCGTCCGCGATTGCATTGTTTACCAATTTGGTATTCCAGAGTCGATCATTATTGATAATGGCTCCAATCTCAACAGAAAATTGATGAAAGCTATGTATGAAACCTTCAAGATCAGACATAAAAATTCCATAGCCTACAGGCCTCAAATGAACGGAGCTGTGGAAGCAGCCAATAAGAATATCAAGAAAATATTAAGGAAAATGATAGAGATGCATAAACAGTGGCACGAGAAGTTATCATTTGCTCTGTTAGCATATCGCACCACACTCTGTATATCAACTGGGGCAACCCCCTATATGCTAGTTTATGGTACAGAAGTCGTCATTCCTGCCGAAGTAGAAATTCCTTCCTTAAGGATCATACAGGAGGTTGAGCTCAATGATGCAGAATGGGTGAAGAGTCGTTACGAGCAGCTAGATCTCATAGATGGGAAAATAATGAACACAGTTTGTCATGGTCAACTCTATCAGAACAGAATGACCATAGCCTTCAACAAAAGTCAAGCCAAGACAGTTCACACCAGGGCAGCTGGTGTTAAAGAAAAATTTTTTGCATCAGGATGAAGCTTAATGGAAGTTCTTTCATAACTGGCAGGGTCCATACATGGTTCACCGGATTTTGACAGGAGGAGCCCTCATACTTGCAGAAATGGACGGAGAAATCTGGCCAAACCCAATTAATTCAGATGCAGTCAGGCGTTACTATGTATAATCTTTATGCTTTCCCTATATGATGTAAATTGAACTATGCCTGACATGATTCTCGTTTAAGAGGGGATACGTAGGCAGCCCTATGGGTTCGGTCACAATTCAATAAAAATTCTCCCCCCCCCCCCCCCGAAATTGGAAACTGGGGCAGAA
>MU742215.1:119692-159187 GCA_026770625.1 Nicotiana glauca
AAAAATTCTCCCCTCCCCCCCCACCGAAATTGGAAACTGGGGCAGAATTTTAAGGAGGACCCTCAAAATTTCAAAGTAATTTCAATCGATCGTCGCATGAGTAGCAGTTAGAAATGTCAACCCATCAAACTGGGGCAAATTTTTTAGGAGGGCCCTCAAAATTCCGTAGCAAGGGAGGTTGCAATGTGTCGAACCGCATCACAGTCGTCGGTTCATCTAAAAAACTATTTTTTATTATACATCTATGTCATACCTTTACTAATCGTGCATGTCTATTATTGAAACTGCTTTATTTAGCAATACTACCCCAATGATACATATAGTAGCACCAAATCAAAGACAAGCAGAGCCGGCAGGGATACAAACTAACCATTCCCTTTACAAAACTCATGATTTTTCTTTGGATGCAGGCACCAGGATTACGAAATCATTGAACAAACTGTACGCCCACAGAGCAAAAAAATTCAAGATTACGATTCTTCGAACCATCGCACGTACCAACATCTGCTATCAGCACGCACCCATAATGTTCCGTATGTCACAATGCTCCCAGTAATCACCGTGTCGCAATCTGCTATCAGCTAAGAAACTCTATTGCCATTCGCTATTTTATTTCTTGCATAAGGCTATTATTCTGCCTTCCAACTTGCATAAGGCTACTATTCTGCCTTCTGAGGTTAAGCTCTACCTCTATCTGTATCCGCATTGCATAAGGCTACCATTCTGCCTTCAAAAATTGCATATGGATACCATTTTACCTTCCAACTTGCATAAGGCTACTATTCTGCCTTCCAACTTGAATAAGGCTACCATTCTGCCTTCCAAGGTTAAGCTCTGCCTCTATCTGCAGTTGCATTGCATAAGGCTACTATTCAGCCTTCTGAGACTAAACATTGTCTCCAACCATATTGTACGGCTGAAAGATCGCCACATTGCACGGCTGAAAGATCGCCACATGCTAATGCATCCTTCATGGGATGAAATATTGCCAACTTATCCAAAGGTGTCGTCATTCGGAGGCACCATCCTCATAGCCCGAGAACACCATGTCATGGCCTGAGGATCTCTTTCAATCTTTTGTATATCATATTCAAAGGCATCATGGTTCAGAGAGACCATTTTTCATAGCCCGAGAGCATCATTTCATAGACTGTGAATCCTTTATTATACGCTTCATGGCCCAGGATACCATGGTCTAAAGACGCCATCCTAACCGTCTGAAGACAACATTCATGGTCCAAAAGGAATTTGCATTATATCTAAATTTATGCACAGTATATGCTTTGTATTACTTATTTTCAGGTAAACTGGCAAGCAACAGCCGTCCCGGCAGGAGTGTTTCCACTCTAGTGCCCACAGTCACATCAGACCTAACTATTCCCATAAGCCTTTCACTCACCCTGACCAAAACATTGCGTCCGTTCTTGGAAAGTACCTGTCGGCATACTCCACCAACAGATCCTGAACTACATATGGCCTGATTCCTATACAACCAGGGATATATAGACAGCTCAAAAACCAGGGCGCAGCCTATCTTCTTCAAACCGTTTCATTCGGTCAAAATTTGGCCATCATATCTTTACCCGACAACTCTTTCATCTTTTCCGGGTAAAAAGGGGCAGCTGTTGATACCTAATTTTTTCTATATATATTTTAATATGCAAATCACCTTCAAAATGGTATATGTATGCCTATATAAGTATATCAAAGTGTTCTATTATTTTTTCTTAATTTTAAAGATTTTTAAATCGATTTATTCCCCTACTTTATCCATAAAAATCCAATCATTATTTCTAAAATTATTAATTTTGGTGGTTCACTTGTGGAACTTTTATATTTATGCTAAAATATAGCTAAGGAAATTTTTGCATATTTTTACAAAATTATTTAGTATCTTTTAAGGCTAAAATTATATAATTGCAACATTAGCCTCTTTTAGGATTAATTATGTTTATAAGTCATGTATTTTTAAATGGTTAATTATATGTCATAAATCATTTTAGTACCTTTAATTTATTTCCAAAAATTAATTTATTATTTTTTTAAAACTAAATAGGAAAAATTGGCTATTTCAATAATAGCCCAATTTCATTTCAATTATAACCCAATTCTGACCCCAATTGAACCCCGACCCAATTGAAAATTAAACTGTCCCAAAGCTAATTTCATAAACTGACCCACCTACCCCTTCTAATCTAGGTCGTTGATCATTCAGATCAACGGCCACTATTGCACCTTGCCTTAATTAATCCCGAACTACCCCCAAACCCTTTCATTTGTTACCACCTGCCGCCTCTCAATCCCTCCTCTCCCAAATTCTCTCTACAATACCACCCAAACCCTACCCGCCGCTACCCTAATCCACCTTAATCTGTGGCCTTCCAGGGTCATCTGAGACCTGTACCGGCCTTCCACGGCTTCTATGTGTTCGGTTCTATGGTCTCATGACCAGACTTTGAAGGGATTTGGTTCAGTCTTTGCTTAATGACCTTTCTTCGGTCATCCTTGACCTTTCTCCCGCCAGCCGTGGCCATTCGATTCAAACCTTTAACTATCCTTTTTAGATCGGTAACTTTCAAGGCCTTTCTCATTGCTCCTGGGTTTTTCTAAAAACCCTAATCTCTAAGACTTTTTCGATTTCTTTCAGATCTACCTTAGATCTATGCGTGCCATGAACTTTTAAGCATTTTCTCGAAGATTCTTTAACTTTGCTTTCAAAATGACTCTTTATTTTTTTCGATTAGGTTTTTTCTTTTAAATTATTTCGAAACCTCTTCTTTGATTTTAACGCGTTTCTGATTTTGCTATGTTTTGCTCATGTCGTTCTTCTATATGAGTTGCTATGTTGAAAACCTTAATTTCTTTTGGGTCTCATTCGATTTCTAAAGCTGTTTGTTAGATAAGTGCTTGTTTGGTTAAGTTCTTGTTCGATTTATTTGTTTATCATCTTTTAAGCTCGACTATTGTTGAAAAGAACCTATACATTTGGGTTTGAAATGGTTCGTTTGAATACCTAACTCGATTTGAAGTTCCTTGTTTCAGAATCTCTTTTCTTTATATGATTCCTCTGATTCTGGGTTTTTACTATCTTTAAAACTCGACTATGCTTGAAACCTTAAATTTTCAAAAGGTTTTCTCATCTACTACTGTGAGACCCTTTGCATGCTTTTGATACTCTATTTTTCTTCACTATTGATTCAATGTGACTTGACCTACTTGATTATTATGCTTCAAATTTTTGCTATCTACTGAACCTTGCGCTACTATTGTATGTTGTTTCTTTTGCCAATAGGTTTGTGATCACGCTCAACTGTGTCTATTAAAAGACTAAGCGGACGTTGCAAATATAATCCAGGGTATTATGCCTAGAGTTGAATCCCACAGGGAATAAACGTATCAATCATTATCTTTAGACCTACTAAACTCTTTAGAATCAATTTCCCAAACGTTGAGAATCACAGTTGATGATGTCNCATTGCACTTTTCCGAGATACACTAGCTTGCTTTATTTAACACAGTTCACTTTAGATTACACCCAAGGCTTTGTTATCCCTAATCCCGCCTTTAAACCCTCGGTTATTGATCCCTCATATACTTTGGGAGTGGTGTTGTTCAACAATTACCTAAATATGCACTCTCTCCCGAGTTATGCACACTAAATAGGCACAGCTAATTGAGGATCCTGTCAATTAACTACAACAAACACATAGTTGAACAAATAGAGATTGAAACTAGCAATTTGTATTCACATAAACAAGAAGTTCATCCCCCAATAGGTTCCATCAAAACCTTAGACAAAGGATTTAGCTACTCATAACTATGGGTAAGCAAACTAAAGCAATATTCATCATAAAACTTGCAAGAAAAATCAAGGAAAAGAAGAAAGATATTTTTGGTAATCTCTCACAATTGTTTTCCTTGCCAAAATACTCTCCAATACAATACATGCCTTCTTTGGGCGAAGTCTAGTGTTTAAAATAGGGTTTTGGGCTAAAAATCCCGTGTTTTGCACTTAGGTCCCTGAACCTTTCTGCCCCTGCCGTGGTTCTGCCGCGTTCGCGGTCAAACCGCGGCCAAACACGCTCTCTGAATCTTCAGTTATCCGCGACCATCCTCTACCGCGGTTCTGCCGCGGTCGCGGTGGAACCGCGGCAGACCTTCTTCAGGCCTGGCTTGAGCTGCTTCTCGTGGTTCACTTGGTGGAATTTTATGATTGGCCTCTTTTTCTCCATATTTGATCCCAAAAGTACTCCATAACCTTCTCTTGTCATACATCACCTGCAAAGCATGAAAAGCACTAATCAGAGCATTTTGTTATCACTTTTATCATCAAAACTCTACAAGAAGGTGGTTCTTTAGGGCCTAATTATAGTTAAATTCACCTATTATCAACACCCCACACTTAAACCTTTACTCGTCCTCGAGCAATTAAACCACACTTCTAGGCCTAACCGTTAGATGCATTGCCCAAGTTTATGCCACACCCACCATTATGAAAAAGCAACCTAAGCAGTGCAACAGTCATGCCTCAGATGAAGACTCTAACACCATGACACACTCGTGCTCGCTCTAGTTACTCTAACAGAGGTGAAAACTCACTTTTTGTTCCTAAGTCACATGCCCTCACATCATAATTCTGAGAGAAGTTCCACACTCATAAAATTCAAGCAACAAGGAACCAAAGATAGGAAGAATTCACTCACTCTCAGCAAAGAACATTCACATGCCACACAGATACACCATAAGCTTGCCCCTAGTGTAATACTCTACTAATCGAGCTATTCAGTCAAATATCAAGAGGTCTTTATTTGATTGTAATGTAGGCTAAGGGACGGGTAGGATATATTTAGATATAAGAGTGACTACACCTCCCTAAGCATGTTAATACATACATTTTAACATTTAAACCCTATACTTATGTCAAACCAAAATTCCACCTTCACATCAATGTAAATTACCCCTTTCTTCTTTAAGCACACTTACGTCAAGAGCCACCATTTATCAAGGAATTTTTTTTCTTCACAACAATCCAACTATATATATATATTTTCCAATTCAAGTGGCTCTTCCTTTTTTTTTTCAAAATAGTGCACCTTTCTCCTTATTCAATTAGTTCCACTCAAAAGCCAAACCAACCACCCCACACTTTAGCTTTTACAATGTTCATAACAATTCAAGTGCTCATGAGAGGTGAAAAGGTTCAAATAGATGGTTAATTCAAAAAAATGGGTAAGGCTTGTAATGTGCTTGCCAAAGAAAAAGGATTATAGGCTCAAAGGGGTTAACTACGATACATAATAATTAGGTAGGTAAAATATACATATCTGGATCAACAAGAAAACGCCTATATCACTTCCAAGATTGAACAACACTACTATTTCTCTTTGCAAACACACAGGGCAAGTTCTAGGTATCACATGCAAGCACAGAATGCAAGTAATAGCTCACACACACTTGGCATGTAACTCATTCCGAATCAGTTTATCAAGACACTCATACGAGCGTCCAAGCAAGACAAGATGTGCAAAATTAAGGCATAGATTTACGAGTCTACAAACGAGTCTAGAAGTCGCACCCTCAAGTTCATTTTTGTTATTCTCAGGTGTGTACATCAAGGGTTGCATTCTAGCCTTCACCCATCTTGGTCCTAAAACTACAAAAGAAAAATCTACCTAACCCGGTTCAAGAAAAGCCTTGGAAAAGAACCGTGCTCAAAAGAAAAACCAAGGGAGAATTACTACACTACCTAAAATAAAGAAACTACATGGACTACTTCCCTCAAGAGTACTGTCCAAGTGGTCCGTCCTCAGGAAGAGTCCTCTACATTTTTTTTTTAGATTCGACTTTGACCCTCAAGAGACTTGTCGACAAGTGTCCGTCGTTGGGCCCAGTCAGTTACTTCTAATGTGAGTACAGTCAATTATTCACAACAACAACAATCTAATATTACAACATACTCAATGTCTATATACACTACAATACACTAACAGAGCAAGTCTCCCACCCCACACTTAAAACCATGGCATGTCCCCATGTCATATAAAAAATAAAGAGCAGAAGGGTAAGAAGACTTCCCTGAGCCTCAATAAGAGTCGGAGGCAGTGCTGGGGTCCACATGGCAAGTTATCCCTAATGCGCGGAACCAGGACATAAACCTGCTCTCAGACCTGGCATGCCGCTGAGACATGACATCCATACGCGTGTGTAGGCCCTCCACCGAGGTGTGAAGATCCGCAACCTCTTCCTCCATAGTACGCAATATAGGCCTGGTGTACTGTGATCTGGATAAGCCTGCCCCAGCACGAGGGCACCGAGAGGGTCCGGCAGTAGCTTTCAAAGCTATGGGAACCGGGTCATCATCCTCATCATCGATCTGAATGGTGGTGTGTGCACCCCTGCCCACTCTGATGCCCGAAGCTTTGAAAGCTGCTTTATGGGGTAACTCTCCATCAGTAGGATTGGTGGGGACATTCTTCATCAGGCACAATGTAGTCACCAGGGAGGGGAAGTAGAATCCCTTTGACCGCAGCGGTGACCGTATAATCATTTCATCACCAATCAGTCTTGCCACATCAAAATCTTTCTTTGTGATAAAGCACCACATCAAGAGGGCTCTTTGGAAGTTCACGTCAGTCGTGTTGCCTGAGGGCAAGAACCGGCTGCAAATGACAGTGATCCAACACTTAGCCAAATGGGTGAATGAATTGGAGTTCAGAGTGATATGGTCACGTATCCAGGTTGGTTGCCCCCCTGCACAGAGTGCATCAGTCATAGTCTCCCAGGTGACTCCTGATGCATTCTGGTAATAGTCGATGGCAACAGTAAACCGAGGCAGCCGCAACACGTGGCGAATATTTTCAACTGAGGCATCAGCCAACGTGCCCCTCACAATTACCTCCCGCAACATGTATGCTGGGCAGTTCGCGTAGAACTCTCTTACGAGCATCCTGTTCACCGTTACAGGTTCATCAAATAAGAACTCCATTTCCCTCCACCGGATTTACTCATACATCTCTTCCTTCTCTGCATTGAGGGCTGCCCTGCCAATCTGAATCTCAGGGATGAAGCTCTTTGAGGCCTTGTCATGAAAGTCGTCCTCTGCCAATTCTGATTCGAACCTGAAGGCATCATATGTAGGCTGTTGGGACGTGCCTGCCGATCTCTTTTGCTTCTTACGAGTCATAATACCTGCAAAAATTCAGAGGAACCATCAAATGCATCCTAACCAGTGCCAGTCGGACGGGTACTCAGACTTCGCCACCCGATGGCACCCACCTTATCCCCCCATTTATTTCTGTCTTTCAAACTATTACAACTAGCAGGGTGTTGAAGGTTACAACCCCCACAATGGCCCTCACAACAGTACTAACTCACAATATTCGGCATACAACACCCCACACTTACTCCCTCAAGTGGTTTACATCAAATACAACACCACCATTCACCAAATACAAAACCACCATTCACCAAATACAACACCACCACAACCTAGGTTAGGCACAAAATGCCTCAAAATATTACAACAAGCCCCCAAATTTTCGGCCAAAAAGGGGCCCTCCACCAAACTACACCGCAAAAATTATTTCTAGGCCTCCAAATCATCTAAACAACCCCACAATTAAACCACAATGAAGACCCACACATTTAAGCTTCACACAAGTCCACAAGAAGCAAATACAATAATAAAACAAGAAAAAGAAGCCAAAATTTAAAGAAAATTAACACTATTCCTACCTAGGGTTTAATTAATCTACTTTATGCTACTTACACTAATTAAGAGGAGAAAATAGAAAAGGAAAAAGAGAAAACTTACTTGATGAACAATGGGGGTGGTGGAGGTTGAATTTTGCAGAAGATGATAATGGAGTTTGGGTGAGAGAGAAGGGAGATTTTAGAGAGAAGAAGAGAAAGAGAGAGAAAGGGATATGGGGGTGGGGGGCATTTTCTTTACTTCTGATGGGAGAGGGGAGGGGTTTTAGGGGTAGGGGGTATTAAGTTAAACAAAAAGGGTAAAAGAAAAATAAAGAAAAAAATATTAAAAAAACGTACCTGGGCCTGTCACGGTCTGCCACGATTCTACCGCGATAGACCAATGTTTAGAGGGGTTATACCACAGCGGTTTGACCGCGGTCGCGGTGGAACCGCGGTCTGGGCACTGTTCTGATTCTGTTCTTATATATATATATATATATATATATATATATATATATATATATATATATATAATGTGTTACAATTACAACAATTTCGTGGGTTGCCTCCCACACAGCGCCTGATTTAACGTCGCGGCACGACTCAGATGAGCGCAGTTAAGGCTCGATCAACCTCTGTGGTTCAGTCAAATGTAGCTCAGACACTTTCTTTGGCCCGCTCATGCCCACATACAGTTTCAGTCGCTGACCATTGACTCTAAATGTACGAGAGTAATTCCCAGTGGCAATTTCAACAGCTCCTGAAGGGAAAACTTCAACTACTCGAAATGGTCCAGACCATCGTGACTTAAGTTTACCTGGGAACAGACGTAGTCTTGAGTTGTATAGCAATACCATGTCCCCGGTTTTGAAATTCCTCTCAACAATGTTCTGGTCGTACAACCTTTTCATTTTCTCCTTGTACAACTTTGTGCTCTCGAAAGCAAGATGTCTGAACTCCTCGAGCTCATGCAATTCAGTGATTCTTATTGTGCCCGCAACTTCGATATACAAGTTCAGTTGTTTCAATGCCCACCACGCTTTATGTTCAAGTTCCACTGGCAAGTGGCAGGCCTTCCCAAACACCAACTTGTATGGTGACATACCAATTGGTGTTTTGAAAGCAGTTCTGTAAGCGCAGAGTGCATCATCTAGCTTCCTCGCCCAATCAGTTCTTGTGGCGTTCACCGTTTTAGTTAACACACTCTTGATTTCTCTATTAGACACTTCAACCTGTCCACTAGTCTGCAGGTGGTAAGGAGTAGCCACCTAATGGCGCACATCGTATTTAGCAAGCAACTTTTCAAAGGCTCTATTGCAGAAGTGAGTGCCCCCATCATTGATAATTGCTTGTGGTGTCCCAAAGCGGGTGAATATGTTCTTCTTTAGAAATCCTACCACCACTTTTGCATCATTGGTGGGTAATGCAGCAGCTTCCACCCATTTGGACACATAGTCTACAGCAACAAGAATATACTTATTGCCATAGGAGCTGACGAAGGACCCATGAAGTCAATCCCCCAAACGTCAAACACTTCCACCTCTTGAATTGGGTTCATGGGCATCTCGTGGCGCCGGGAAATGTTCCCGGTGCGCTGACATTCATTGCAGCCCTTCACCCATAAGTGAGCATCTTTAAACACTGTTGGCCAGAAGAATCCAGCCTCTAGCACCTTTGCCGCTGTCCTGATCCCTCCAAAGTGTCCACCATACGCCGATGCATGACAAGCCTGCAAAACAGAAAATTGCTCTATCTCGGGGACGCATCTCCGGATCAGATTATCAAGGCATATTCTAAACAGATAAGGCTCATCCCAGTAATACTGGCATCTTTCACGAAAAAATCTTTTCCTTTGGACCGATGAAAGGTCGTGAGGAACTATACCACTGGCCAGGTAATTAGCAAAGTCTGCATACCATGGCGCTTTCTGATGAGTGGTGGCGAGCAGCTGCTCTTCTGGAAAAGTTTCCAGAATTTCCTCAACCTCAACTGCCTTTTCAGCTCCTTCAAGTCGTGATAGATGATCAGCGACTTGATTCTCAGTGCCCTTACGTACACGAATTTCAAGATCGAATTCTTGCAATAGCAACACCCAACGAATCAGGCGTGGCTTAGATTCTTTCTTTTCGATTAAGTACCTGAGAGCTACATGGTCAGTATATAGAATTACCTTGGACCCTATCAGGTAGGATCGGAACTTATCGAACGCGAGCACCACAGCTAACATCTCCTTTTCAGTCACAGTGTAGTTCAACTGGGCTCCACTCAACATTTTACTAGCATAGTAGATTGGGTGCATCAGTTTGTCTTTCCATTGGCCCAGCACTGCCCCCACTGCGTAGTTATTGGCATCACACATTAGTTCGAACGGTTGCTCCCAGTTGGGGACAACAATGATGGGTGTTGTGACCAGTCTCTTTTTCAACTCCTCAAATGCTACCCTGCAATCATTAGAAAACAAAAATGGGTGATCTTTCTCTAGCAACTTACAGAGAGGGTTGGCAATTTTGGAGAAGTCTTTTATGAACCTCCGGTAAAAACCGGCATGCCCAAGGAAACTTCTGATTGCTTTGACTGAGGTTGGGGGAGGCATCTTTGCTATTACATCCGCTTTTGCACGATCCACCTCAATTCCCTTGCTTGACACCCGGTACCCCAAGACTATGCCTTCTTGTACCATGAAGTGGCACTTCTCCCAGTTCAGAACCAAGTTCGTCTCGATGCACCGTTTCAGCACTCGCGTCAGATTTATCAGGCACTCATCAAATTAATTCCCCACCACTGAGAAGTCATCCATGAACACCTCCATTATGTGGCCATCATGCATCGTTGGAATGTGGCAGGGGCAATTCATAGGCCAAAGGGCATCCGTCTAAAGGCATAAATACCATACGGGCAGGTGAAAGAGGTCTTCTCCCTGTCCTCCGGTGCAATGGAAATTTGATTGTATCCTGAGCACCCATCCAAAAAATAGAAGTGTGACCTCCCTGCCAGTGTGTCCAACATTTGATCAATGAAGGGAAGTGGGAAGTGGTCCTTTCGGGTGGCTAGATTCAACTTTCGATAGTCCATACAAATTCTCCAACCTGTGACGGTTCTCGTTGAGATCAATTCATTGTTTTCATTTTTCACAACCGTTGTGCCACCCTTTTTAGGAAAACATTGAACTGGTCTCACCCAGCTGCTGTCAGAGATTGGGAAAATAATTCCTGCATCCAACCATTTTATCACCTCCTTCTTCACCACTTCCTTCATGTTGGGGTTCAGCCTCCTCTGGTGCTCCCTGGAAGGTTTTTGCCCCTCTTCCAGCAGAATCTTGTGCATGCAGTAGGCCTGGCTGATCCCCTTTATGTCTGCCATGGTCCACCCAATGGCAGTTTTGCACTCCTTTAGTACCTGTAAAAGTTTTTGAACCTGCACATCTAACAAACTAGATGAGATAATAATAGGTAATGTGGNATGCTAGATCTTCACCATTCACTTCATCTAAGTTCATCAAACATGCAGAAAGGGGGTCCTCAATTGTCAACACCTGATCATCAGACTCTACGATTACATCCACGGCATCAATAAGAGAGCAATTGGTGAACTCGCTTGGTCGCCTCATAGAATTTTGCACATTGAATGTTATTTCCTCATCATTGAGTCTCATCTTGAGCTCCACAGTCTCACAGTCAATCAGAGCTCTCCCAGTGGCCAAGAATGGTCTTCCTAAGATTATAGGAATCTCTTCATCCACTTTGCAATCCAAGATCACAAAATCTACAGGGAACACAAATTTCCCCACCTGAATAAGCACATCATCAAGGATACCAAATGGACTCTTCACAGTCCTGTCGGCCAGCTGCAACAACATGGAGGTGGGTCTAGCTCTCCCAATGCCCAACCTCTTATAGATATCCAGGGGCATAAGATTAATGCTGGCCCCTAAATCACAGAGTGACTTAGCAAAGGCAAAATTTCCAATAGCACATGGAATTGTAAAGCTCCCTGGATCAGACAGCTTTTCTGCAATTTGTCTAGACACCACCGCACTACAGGTCTGAGTAAGTGTAACCGTAGCCAAGTCTTGGAATTCAAACTTCTGGGACATTAAGTCCTTCATCATTTTTGCATATCCAGGCATCTCCTTTAAAGCTTCAATCAATGGTATGTTTACCTGGATTTGTTTGAGCATTTCAAAGAACTTTTTATACTGCTCCTCCTTTTGATGCTTGGCCAGCCTCTGTGGAAAGGGTGCAGGAGGTCTCTTCTTCCCAATCACTTGGGAATGCTCTTTCTCAGCTACTATCTCAACTACTGGTTCCTGCACTGGCTCAGCTGCTTTCTTAGTTTCTTGCTGAATGCTCTTTTCTTCCTGAGCAGGCTGAACTGTCACCTCTATCAGTATCGTTGACTCATCCAGCTCAATAGGCACTGGTATGAGTGTCTCAACCTGTCTAGTTTATCTGGCTATCTCCTGCTCCACATCCAGGTCCCTGCCATTACGTAGGCTCACCGCCATCAGCTGTTTTGGGCCTTGATCTTTTTGATTTATCTGGGTGTCTGCAGGTAATGTCCCCTGAGGACGATTGTTCAGAGACATTGAAATCTAGCCCATTTGCACTTCAATATGTTTGATTTCTGCATCATGTGCATCTACTCTTTCATTCATTTTTGCATTGGACCCAATAACCTGTTGCATCATTGCTTCAAGTCTAGTAAACCCATCTTCTTGCCTCCCACCATGCTGCTACTAAGGTGGGGGATACCCTTGCTGCTGATTGTGATTGTTGTACCCTTGTGGCATGGGATAAGGTGCCATATTGTTGGGGGTCTCATACCTCTCATGTTTCCTGTGTTAAACTGCGGCTGCGCCGGCCTGTATTGCTGCTGATTTTGCTGACCCCAGTTCTGATTGCCCTGTCTCTGGCCTCCATAGTTGGAAACATAGTTCATGTCTTCAGGGTGCTGATGATGATGATCAGGTTCTGCGTTCCAAGGATTACCAATTGGCTGGCTAATACAAGATGTGCACAAACCCCCGTTGGTAGTGTCTACAATATGTACTTGATGTTTCTGCCCTGATTCCTTCGCCTTTTTAGTGAGTATGCTCATCTGTGTCAGGAGGGTCGCCATATTTTCAGCCATGGTATTTGAGGGATCAAGAGGCACTGAGTGCACCACTGGAGTGATAGGTGCATTCCTGATCGTCCACCCCGAATTCTGTGCCATCTTGTCAAGCAGATTCTGACCTTCTCTCCAGGTTTTGCTCAAGAATGCTCCACCAGCAGAGGCATCTACAAGATTCTTCATGCTGTCTGACAGTCCCATGTAAAACCGTTGTCCCAACATCTGTTCTGGAACACCGTGGTGGGGACACATAACCAACATTCCTTTAAACCTGCCCCATGTCTCATGCAGTATCTCCATTCGTTTCTATTTGAAGCTCACGATCTCATCAATTTGTTGAGCAGTTTTGTTGGGCGGGTGGAACTTGTTGTGAAATTGCTTGACTAACTCATCCCAAGTTTCTATAGAGTTTATGGGGAGTGAGTTTAGCCAAACCTGAGCAGCTCCTGTCACCGAGAATGGAAATAATAACAGCCTGATTGCTTTCGGAGTCACGTTGGGCTGCCTTTGAGTTTTGCAGATAGAAAGGAAGTTCTTCAAGTGTTGCTGAGGATCTTCTATTTGTGTCCCAGAAAAGAGTCCCTTGTTTTGCAACAAGTGCAGCATGTTATTTGCGATCTGGAACGATTCAGCTTGTATTACGGGCACAACAATGGCAGTGGCCAAATTTTCAGTTGTGGGTTGTGCCCAGTCATATAGTTCACCCTCAGGCACAGGAGGTGCCACTTCTCTGGCATTTAAGCCAGCTTGACCTTTCCTGACGTTTCTGTTGGGGTCGTTTACGTCTCCCATGTCAATTTCGAGTTTGTGTGTTTGTTGGGATTGTTGAAGTCTTTTGTTGGCACAGTTCAATGCCCGAAATGTTTTCTCGGGGTCTGAGAGTCCTTCAAGTAGTTCTCCAGTCCTCTTAGACTTTCTAGGCATACACCTGAGCAACCAAGTCAACAACCGTCAAAACTTCAATGAAAAATTAGGTAGAGAGAAAACTGACTACACTAAGAATTTTAGTATTTCTGTCAATGGTAATTGATAATTCCGTTAAATCCCCAGCAACGGCGCCAAAATTTGATCACGCTCAACTGTGTCTATTAAAAGACTAAGCAGGCGTTGCAAATATAATCTGGGGTATTATGCCCAGAGTCGAATTCCACAGGGAATTAACGTATCAATCACTATCTTTAGACCTACTAAACTCTTTAGAATCAATTTCCCAAACGTTGAGAATCACAGTTGATAATGTCTTTAATAACTAAAATTGCAAGGAAATAAACAGCTGTAAACTAGGAATGCTAAGGTTGTAAACAATAATGAGAAAACGTTACGGTAATGATTTCCCCTATTGATGGATTTCCTTCTGTTTATGCTTCATACAAATTTACCAACACATCTCTATCAATCATGAACGCTCTTCTTACCGTAAATCTCTCCCGAGTAATCACAGTAATTTACTAGTTGCGCTCTCCCGAGATACACTAGCTTGCTTTATCTAACACAATTCACTTTAGATTACACCCAAGGCTTCGTTATCCCTAATCCCACCTTTAAACACTCGGTTATTGATCCCTCATATACTTTGGGAGTGGTTTTGTTCAACAATTACCTAAATATGCACTCTCTCCCGAGTTATGCACACTAAATAGGCACAGCTAATTGAGGATCCTGTCAATTAACTACAACAAACACATAGTTGAACAAATAGAGATTGAAACTAGCAATTTGTATTCACATAAACAAGAAGTTCATCCCCTAATAGGTTCCATTAAAACCTTAGACAAAGGATGTAGCTACTCAGAACTATGGGTAAGCAAACTAAAATAATATTCATCATAAAACTTGCAAGAAAAATCAAGGAAAAGAAGAAAGATGTTTTTGGTGATCTCTCACAATTGTTTTCCTTGCCAGAATACTCTCCAATACAATACATGCCTCCTTTGGGCGAAGTCTAGTGTGTAAAATAGGGTTTTGGGCTAAAAATCCCGTGTTTTGCACTTAGGTCCCTGAACTTTTCCGCCCCTACCGCGGTTCTGCCGCGTTCACGGTCAAACCGTGGCCAAACACGCTCTCTGAATCTTTAGTTATCCGCGACCATCTTCTACCGCGGTTCTGTCGCGGTCGCGGTGGAACCGCGGCAGTCCTTCTTCAGGCCTGGCTTGAGATGCTTCTCGTGATTCACTTGGCGGAATTTTATGATTGGCCTCTTTTTCTCCATATTTGATCCCAAAAGTACTCCATAGCCTTCTCTTGTCATACATCACCTGCAAAGCATGAAAAACACTAATCAGAGCTTTTTGTTATCACTTTTATCATCAAAACTCTACAAGAAAGTGGTTCTTTAGGGCCTAATTATAGTTAAATTTACCTATTATCAGTTTGGTCTCGTATGTCTAGTGTTTGTTCACTCTATTTATATGCTGAAGTTCCTTCTTTGATTGATCTTCAATCTTGGGACTGATTTCAAAACTTTTCTTTTATAAAACATGATTTTACTCGCCTATTTAGAATTGATTAATTCTCTTCCCTTTATTGTAATATTTACCTTGCTGAATCTATTTCCAAAATAAGTATATTCCTGCACTTAGATTCGATTGCTTACTTAATGTTTTTACTACTTCTTTTATGGCAATAATCAGGTTGTCTCTAAATTGATTTCCTTCCATATTTTGAATACGTTAATAGTGATTCCTTAATTAAAGGGAATCACTTGTATAATTGATTCTGACTGATTGTTTCCATATTTGCACTAAGATTTTACTAGTTACCTCTCCTTCACTCGTTTTCAAAAGGATATAAATACCCTCTCACCCCTCTTCTTTAAAACACACGAACACAAGGAACAAAAGCACTTGATTTCAGAACACACACTCCACTAAAACTCTCTCTTTTCTAATGTTACTTGTGTTGCTGCCATACCTAGCTGGCTGAAAGCCAAGGCTAGGCTGTGGGAAGCTTGCTTACTTTTTTTTCTGCATTTGCATCTTTACTGGTATGTCCTAATTAATTTTCAGCATTAACAACAACATGTTTCTTTACTACTTCCTTCACTTTTTCATGTTCCCTGTTTGTGTTTAATCAAGTTCTATTACTAAGCATGTTGTAATCTGCCCCTTTCTATTCTGAATTAATGTTTTCATATGTATGAACTCTATCAGTCACTTATTATGACTTATGAATCCTACACCCTCATATCCCTTATGTGTTTGATATCCCTTGGTTGGTTTGGGGCATGTCAGCATTAGACATTGTTGTGCATAACCCAAACCTGACCCCCCTTGGATCATAACCTCCATATCCCCTCTATGTGTTGTGTTCTCTGGCTGGCTTATGGGCATGCCAGCACCATCTATTGATGTGCATGCCCAAACCTGATCCCTGCCTAAGGACATATGCTCCTTGCAATATATTCCCAAACCCCTGACCCCTTTGTTTGAAAATACTGATTCTATGTTTTACTACTATTATTTTCCATCACCCCTACCCCTCTATATTCTCCACTCAAATTTAAATCCCTATTCCTGCACTTCCACCATTTTCTTAGACTTGGGTTTTGCCCCTGTTGTGTGAGCCTTTCCTTGGGACTCATGAACTCCCTCTAAACTTGGACACACAAGGGTTGGCCCTTCCACACTGCACTCATCTCTATCTGGTTCTGCAAACTTGGGTGTAAGCACTGTCCGGGGTCCCTTGAGACCCATTAGGGAACTTTGACACACCCAGGTCTGAGAAAGGCTTTGGAAACAAAAAATGGCATTTTGAGGTGGATTATTCCCTAACTCAGAGAGGAAGTCAAGAATCAGTTTTCCTCTGGTTGTAACTTATTTTACATTTTTTATATAATTCAGCAAGTGGTCTATAATAATTTGTAATAAACACTTGGGGTTGACTAGTGATAAGGGGATGGGTAATTATGCATGTTCAGCTGTTTGAATTGTAAAAAACATGCCTATAGGACTTACTTTAAAATTTGCATGTTCAACTTTACATTTAGACACCATGCCTATAGGATCTGTCCTTTAATAAATTCTGCATGTTTGACTCTCCATTTAGATAACATGCCTATAGGACTTGTTTAAAATTCTGCATGTTTGTTACCACACTTAGACACCATGCTTTTTAGCATCCAAACGGCTATAAGCAGATATCATGTTCATAATTTTAAAATCAATATTTTCATAGAAATCATGCCTATAGGAATTTCCAAGTAAAATCTTGCCTGTTTCCATTTCATATTCAACTATATATCATGTCTATAGGAATTAAATCAGCAATAATGGATATCATCGTTTGTAGAATCTGAAACCAGTTTAGCTTAAAAGCAGCCTAATTCATATTGTTCTGAACTAGTTTTTAAAACAACCTAATCTCCTCTCATTGACACGGTTTAGCAAGCATGCCTATAGGATCTCAAACCGCTCATTTTAAATTTGTTACTGCTTTTCCACACTCTGAATCTGTAGTAGATACCATGCTCATAAGATCTCACCCAAACACTCAGGCAAAACCTTAGGTAATAACAACAAATAAAAGTGAGCCCGCTTCTGTTAACTAATAATTGCTACAACCAGCAGGCAGGCCTGATTCAAACTTCTTATCTGAGTCACGTAATAAATTGGTCTACTTCAACAACTTAAACTCCCCTTTGCCTTAGTATTTTTAGATTCAGACCTTGATTGTTGTTTAAGTCATGCTATTTGGTTGATTTTCTTGAGGAGGTATACATGAGCCTTCAGTGTTTACGTGTTTCCCCTTTTAATGTGTAGTCCTGTGTGTTTTGTGTGTCGCCTTAGCTTTTTCACCTTTGAAACCTCAAAGCCAACCTAATATCTCTCCCTTTTTGGACTAGTAGTCCTAAGTGCCTCCGGGATTGATAAGAATGAGACGGGTAATAGCATGCAATAATGGTCGAGACCAATCCGAGCTTTAGTACCTTAACGGGGTGGGAAGGATAGATATGGATATGATGACCGGTGCGCTAATACCACATGTAGCCCCTCTTTTGAGGAGTGATTACCGGGTATTGCATTGATGTGATCCATATTACAAATAAACCTAGGACTTGCCCCTCCTCTTTCTTTTACTTTAAAGCATTATGACTTCTTTTCAAAATTGGCTCTTTTAATGATAACTCTATTTTACTTTTATCACTTCCAAATATTTGTGTATTGAAATCCCCTTTTATTTGAGCCTTATTTGTTTACATGTTAATTACACCAAATTCACAAAGAACTATCTGGTCGGGAACCACACTAGTGGATCCTGAGGGGTGCCTAAAACCTCCCCATAGGATAATTTCAAGCCCTTACCCTATCTCTTGTTATCAAACAAACTCTGAAATGAACATTGTAGGTGTCCTAATACACCTTAAATTATTAGATGGCGACTCTTCAAATGCAAAACCCAGTTCCCAAAAGGAACGAGTTGTCCTATACCCAAAATGTCATAAACCCGATCTCCCGATGCAAAGAGGAAAAAAGGGGGCACGACAGCTTTCAGTAATTTTTTTATTGAAAAATTGTAGTTTTGCTCAAATTTGTTTGTGAATTTTAATTTGTAAAATTTGGGGTTTTGTTGGTAGGTTTTTATTTCGTGTTAGAAACCCATGTTCGATGTTCGCTATCGATGTTCGATGCTCGTTGTCTTGTTCGTTATTATGTATCGCTCGATTTTATATAAATCTCAAGCATCATTTCAAAAATGGTGAAAATAGCAACCCTCGCAATAGAGTACTATTTATTCCATCCAGGCATTAAAGCATCGCAAACGCGGAAGGCTGATCGCGTCGGCGAAGAAGGAAAATAGAGGCTGCTACGATAACCCTACACAAACGCAAGCGAAGGGATGCGAATGCAAAGTGTAAGAAACAGAAACTTACACAAATGCGGGAAGAAGGACACGAACGTGAAGAAGAAATAGCCACCAGCCCCTAGCTCGTAGTTTCTACTACGCGAACGCAAAGATGGGGCTACGAATGCGCATCGCAGATGGAGGCTCGCGAATGCAAAGAACACATAATTCCTCCTGCGAAATAACTCTTTATGAACACGAAAGATATGACGCGAACGCGATTAAGGAAACCAGATGACAGAAAACAGCAGTTCAAAAATAGAAGGAATTGGTCCATAGCGCACCCGAAATTCACCTAACACGGACTCGCTCGAGGTCTCAAATCACATCAAACAACGTCAAAACCATGAATCGCATCATGAATCGAACTTGTGGATTTTCAAATCTTCCAACTTCTAAAACTCGTGACGAAACCTATCACACTAAGCCGGAATGACGTCAATTTTTGTTGACAAGTCCCAAATGACATAACAAAGTCGTTCCAACTCCCAGAATCGCATTCCGACCCCAATATCACCAAAGTCAACTATTGGTCAAACTTCTTCATCTTCCAAACTTCAACATTTCCAACTTTCGCTGAAATGCTTCAAATTACCCTACGGACCTCCAAATCCTGACACACGCCTAAGTCCAAAATCACCATATGAAGCTTTGAAATCATCCAAAACCCATTACATAGTCATTAGAAAAAAAGTCAAAATTCTTGTCAACTCTCACAGCTTAAGCTTCCAAAACTTGAATCCTTCTTCCAATTTGACTCCAAATCATCCGCAAATTGAACTCGACCATACACACAAGTCATAACACATAATACAAAGCTGATCAATATCGTATGACGCTGAATGGGACTTAAATTCTCAAAATGACCGGCCAGGTCGTTACATCCTCCCCCTCTTAAATGAATATTCGTCCTCGAACGTGCCAAGATTCGCCTTGAAGTAATCAAATCATTGAATTCACATTTCCAAGATACACCCGCGGGTGACCCCATATCACCCCAATCCACATAAGACTGATGGCACCATCTCAACTGTAACCCCTTCCACTATTACCAAAAAGCCTTAGAGTCAAAATTCTCACCTCTCGTTCATCTCCAAAAGATCTGATTCGTACATCCACACCTAGTGTCAGTCTCAACCAGCTGTAACAACTTATGCCTACACCTACAAGGTAGAACCACATAATGTGACACACTACACATAGGCCCATAATAATATTTCTGATCACCATAGATGCCCGAAATCAAATCCAGCACCGGCAATTAGCCTTATATATGTTAGAACTCAACCTCCACAACACTAAAAGCGATGCAAGGAACACGAATACCTCATAACTATACACCCAAATCGATGAACCACTACTAACACCAGCGGACACATACCCCGTAAGCTAAAACTCAAGAAGCACAAAACAAAAATGACTGAATATATAAGGAGAAACAGATAAGAGAATTCATAAAACAAGCCCGACAGGCACAACTATTATACGAATCAATTTACAAGGAAAAATCAAAGTATATGAACAAATCACAAGGATCTCATCCTGATATAACTTCCATCATAGTACACAACCCGGTTCAAACATATCAAATCACATAAGATCGCGAGTGTCCCACCCTGAACTCTAAATCACAAGTAAAATATTCATCAAACCAGCTGAAACCTTCCACTGGATTGATTCTATCAAAATTACAACAAGTACTGGATCCCACACTGGTGGAGCATTTAAATCACAGATCATAACCAAAATACTCAGAAAATACATCAGAACCTACTATAATGGATAATAGGAATTCACTACTAGTCTCTTAACTCTCAATAATGAATAAAAATAGACGATAGACACGTGCTACCACTCATAGAACCTACCAACAAGGGCAAACACATAGAGGAAATACTAAGTCATGAAATCACCCATAGGCGGAGCAAACATAAGGGAACTCATCCCGATAAGCAGAGCTGTAACAAAATACGAATGGTGATCCTTTATAACCAACCGAAAGCATACATATATGACATCATCAGGCATAGCATCCTCAAGCCTACTATATGAAATACATCAACGAGTCGGGGCCTCCTCCTCTTGGGTGCCCTCTACTCACCTGAATACCTCGTTGTGACACATCTGTCCAAAGTCTAGGACTATCTCGCACCATATGGCTGGTATCTCCACACTCAAAGCAACCTCTCTACTGATGTGGCTATGGGAATTGTGCGGTACGGTTACTCTGAGACCCATGAGCACCTGAAACACCTTGCGAAGCCTGAAGTGCAAACTGAACTGACTGACCCACCAAACCCTACAATGTTGTACCTTGCCTCCAAAATAAGGACCAGTAGATCTCTCCAGTTTATGAGGCCTCCTCGCCTCCCTGTCCTCTCTCTCCTAATCTCGCCTACCCTCCCTCTCCTGGCCCCACCTGTACTCTCTCTCCTAGTTCCACATGCCCTCCATCTAGCGAGCGATCCCTATCACCTGCTGACATGAAACATCCGACTCTAACTCTCAAGCCATGCTGAATCGAATATCATGCCTGAGCCACTCAATGAACCTGCTGAATCGCTCCCTAATTGCAGCGACCAAGGCAGGTGCATGTCTAGCTAAATCAATAAATCTAATGGCATACTCTGATACTGACATAGTGCCCTGGCTCAGCTGCTCAAACTCAGCGCACCATGCATCTCGAAGAGATTGAGGTACAAACTCTCTCAAGAACATCTCTGAAAACTGAACCCAAGTAAGTAAAGCTACATCGGCCAGGCTACCCAACCCATACGCTCGCCACCACTAATAAGTTTCTCCCTTAAGCTGGAACGTAGTAAAAATAACCCCACTCGTCTCCGTAATACCCATAGTACAGAGAATTCGGTGGCACTGTTTTAGAAAAGCCTACGCACTCTCTGAAGCCAAACTACTAAATGTAGGAGGGTCATATTTCTTGAACATTACAAGTCTAAGTTGCTCTTCCTCATATGTTGTTGCCCTGACTACGGGCTAAACTTGACCAACATGAACTCGCTGTTATGAAGTGTGCATGGCGAAATTCTGAGTTCCTCCACCGGTCCGTAAAGTAGCTGGTCCAATCGGAATCAACCTCGCCTGACCCAATGTACCAAACATGCTCAGGGACTATGCTAAGGTCTCCTGAAGTATGGGGGTAACAGCAGGTGCCTCCGGTACCTGTCCCCCAACTGGAGCTATTGGCGTTTCCTTGTCTGTTGCTCTTGTAGATGCTCTAGTTGCGGTACGTGCTCCTCGTCGACCTCTGCCTCTGCCTCTAGCGACACCTGCTCTTGGAGCAGTGTCATCGATAACTGCAGCTCGTGTCCTCACAATCTGTGAGAGAATAGAATGATAAAAGTTCAAACTCCGAGATCAATAAGAACGCACGATAGGACTAAAAGAAATGAGATTGTCCTAATAGTTTTGTAGCCTCTCGAAGATAAGTACTAACATCTCCGTACCGATACGCAAAACTCTACTAAACTCGCTTATGACTCGTAACACCTATGAACCTAGAGCTTTAATACCAACTTGTCACGACCCAATTTTCCTTCCTTTGGGTATCGTGATGGCTCATAGTCTTAGGGACTAGGTAAGCCTAACTTTAACTTAAATAACAATAATTCTAACTAACATCGAACAATTTTCAAAACAGAATTCTTTATACAAATTTACAATCTCAAACCAGTAGTACATGTCATAAGCTCTACAGAGTTTGCTAGAAAACCTCTAAATACAACTGTCTCAAAATAAGAGTGAACGGTGTAAATACAAAATAAGAAGGTAACATCTAAGCCTGCAAACGCAGCAGCAGGTTTACCTTGAGTTTCCACCAAAAGATATGTACAGCTAGCTAACGATCAACTGACTCCGCAATACCTGGATCTGCACAAAACTATGCAGAATTGTAGTATAAGTACACCACATCAGTACCCAGTAAGTATCAAAACTAACATCAATAGAGTAGTGATGAAGAACATTCAAGGCACCTAACCTGGATGAGTATAAGTGTGGAAACAACAAAGTAGGATATCTATACAAAAGCTACGTAAAAATGACAAAATGATACAGAAATTTCAGTAAGAAAGGAAAAACAACAACTAGCTACGGAACACCATAAGAATGACACCATAGAATGAACGGAATAAATTTTAAATCTAGTAATCATAGAACAAGGAAAGACAAATAACAACTCAACAAAAATGATCGCTTTTAGATAATAACCTTCACGAGGCACCGAACCTCAGAGTACGAATTCCGCAATACTAAACACTTGGCCTCATGTGCCCTATTTACCAATTTAATACTCAACAAATTCAAGATCCATCCTTTTCAACCGATAGGAGTGATTAACTACAAGTATGCTTGTGCAAATATTCTAACATAGTTTATGCCAACTAATAAGTATAGAAAAAGAACATACAAAACATAGAATATTTTTTAAGTGCACCACTACACAAATATCAATAACAAGAATGCCCCAAGAAATCGCAAGTCATCACAAATCAATCTCTGACACAGTCCACCTTGTCTCGCCACGTGTGCAATAATAAATTAAATATCGGCCTTATCTCGCCACACGTGTATTATAATATTCTCAGCTTGTCTCTCTATATGCGCAACCCACAAATATATATCCCGCATTATCACGCCGCATGTGCAAATATCAACAGTATCAATAGCACGGCAGAAACCTCGTGCCACCCAATAACACCCGCACGACAGAAACCTCGTGCATCAGAATAACAACAACTGCACGATAGAAACCTCGTGATCACAATAACAACTGCATGGCAAAAACATCGTACATTCCAACAACAAGTACAACAGTAACAATGACAATAAATACAAGAGTACGACAAGTAAAATCAACTCAAGAACTTTCGATCACAAAGAAATGGTAGAACTAGTTCACAAGGAATAACCACAATAGAGAATATTAGGCGTAATAAGAACAGATCAACAAGGTGGAAAATAATACGTAACAATGATCCCACAATAAATAGTTCAACAACAAAGGAGCTAACACGAGTCAAGTAATTCCAAATAAGGACATGTCAACTAAAATATAGGGTATCTAAACTTCTTTTAATATTGGCAATTACAAAGAAGATACAACAAATTCAATTAAGGATAATCAGCAGAAAGATAATCATAACCTCAATTAAGGATAAAGCTAAGCAGTTATAAAAAAAATATCATGACAATAGAAGAGGTAAAAAATCTTCACTTAAGTCAAATAAGAGTCAAATAGGCAATAAGAGTGAATCATAAAGCAATTAATTCCAATTAAATCAGGTAGAGTGAAACTAGTTATTAATAAAACTTAATCATAACAAAACAACTTCATACTCGGTGAATATGAGAACCTGAGACTCCAAAAGGTCAACTTTCCACAAATAAGCCTGAGCACGTACTCGTCACCTCGTATACACAGACTATAATTAGCATAGAAGACTCAAATCCGAAGGGGTAGTCCCCCTCTCCCCCCACAAGGTTAGGCAAGATACTTACCTCAAAGAAGACAGATCGATACTCTTAAATAAACTTCTTGGGTGGAATGACCTACGGACGGATCAACTTCAAAGCGTAAATCTCATAAGAAACTATTCTGGATAAAAAAAAGCCTCAATCTTTGTCAAAATTCAAAAATCAACCCAAAAGTTGACCCTCAGGCCCGCACCTCTGAACCCGAAAAATTTTGCAAAACTCTAACACCTATTCTGATATGAGTTCAACCATACTAAAATTATCAAATTCTAATACCATTTCGCCCCTCAAATCATCATTTCACACATTGAAATTTTTCTTAAAAAAATCCCATTTTTCCTCAACCCAAAACACAAATTAAATGATAAAAATAAAGATAAAATCATAGAATAAAATAAATTCTAGGTGAATAACACTTACCCAATTGATTTGCTTGAAAACCCCACAAAAAATCGCTCAAATTCGAGCTCTAGAACTTCAAAACTGGTGGAAATGGCAACCCTCCAAATAGAGTACTATTTAATCTGCCCAGACATTAAAGCATCGCGAACGCGGAATGCTGATTGCATTCGCGAAATAAGAAAAATGAAGGCTTCCAGGATAACTCTACGCAAACGCGAGCGAAGGGACGCAAACGCAAAGAGTAAGAAACAGAAAATTACGCGAAAGCGGGAAGAAGGACGAGAACGCAAAGAAGAAATAGCCACCAGCCCCATGAATTCCTCCTCCAAAATAACTTTTCGCGAACGCAAAGGATATGACGCAAACACGATTAAGGAAACCAGATGACAGAAAACTATAATTCAAAAATAGAAGGAATTGGTCTGTAGCCCACCCGAAACTCATATGAGGCCCCGTCTAAACATACCAATAAGTTCCATAACCTAACACGAACTCGCTCGACATCTCATATCACATCAAACAACGTTGAAACTACGAATCGCACCATGAATCGAACTTATCAACTTTTAAATCCTTCAACTTCTAAAACTCGCGCCGAAACCTATCAAACCAAACTGGAATGACGTTAATTTTTGCAGACTGGTCCCAAATGACATAATGGAGTTGTTTCAAACTCTCAAAATTACATTTCGGCCCCTATATGACCAAAGTCAACAATTGGTTAAACTTCTCCATCTTCTAAACTTCAACTTTTCCAACTTCCGCTGAAATGCTTCAAATTACCCTACGGATCTCCAAATCCAAATCCGGATGTACGCCTAAGTACAAAATCACCATACAAAGTAATTGAAATCATCCAAAACCCATTCCAGAGCCGTTAGCACAAAAGTCAAAATTCTGGTCAACTCTCACCGCTTACGCTTCCAAAACTTGAATCCTTCTTCCAATTTGACTCTGAAACATACGGTAACTGAACTCGACCATACATGCAAGTCATAACACATAATACGAAGCTACTCAAGACCTTATGCCTCCGAACAGGACTTAAATTCTCAAAATGACTAGCGGGATTGTTACAAAAAATTTAGACACACAGAGTCAATCCATCTTGTATTGAAGTTTCATTAGTGAAAGAACAAATACGAGATAATTTATTAACCATAAGAGTATGAGTAGATAAAAGTGTAACGGTACTAAATTGAACCATTTGGAATAGCAAATGGACAATTCCACTAAAAAAAAAATATGTGGGAAGAATTATAATTATCACAAATATTAAACTATTAAATAATTTTCCAAAGTAGCAATTTGCACTTTTCGGCAGAAAATCATTTACATTCCCAAATATTAAAAAAATAAACTGCCCCTCAACTTTGAACAATAGTCATTCTCCCCCCTTTATCCTTCACAATACTTTTTTGCCCTTGAATTTTTAATTTTCGCCTCTATTTAATACTTTTTTATTCTAGGATATTTTCTTATAGATTTAGTTATAATTAAAATTATGTAATACCTATTATAAATGATAATTTAAGTTCATTAAAATTATATATAGATTAACTTTTTTTATAAATTGTCACGACCCAAAATCCACTATAGGTCGTGATGGCACCTAACATCGCTGTCAGGCAAGCCAACATTAGTTTATATATTTATTTGCTCATTTTATTACTTCCAAAATCGTAATTTTAATTAATCTAATGGTATAAAATAGAACTTCTAGGGAAAATGATAATAAACACGTAATTTCAATAACGAACAACCCGTAAGAACCCCTAAAATCCGGTGTCACAAGTATATGAGCATCAACTAGGAATTATTATAAAATACAACATCTGTTTGGAATACAAATTAGAAAGAAAAATATAAATAACTCTGATAGAGACTCTGTAGGCTGCTGATCGTAATAAGGAAGTGCAACTCACTGTCAAGTCCCTGCAACAGCCACGCCTCTGCACCAAGAGGACCTCTAGAAACTTATACGTACACCTGCATAATAAGTGCAGCAAGTGCAGTATGAATACATAAATCAATGATACCCAATAAGTATGTAGCTTAACCCCGGAGGAGTAGTGATGAGGGGTCGACATCGACACTTATTAGAGGTCCAAATAAATGTACGATAATTCATAACAGATATGAAGAGCACGTGACACCCACAACTAGTAGCACATAATAGTTAATGTCACCTAATGGTAGTCTCCATCTCACAGGGTTAGACAAGAGACTTACCTCACTCCGAAGTTTCATAACCAGCTCCCAAGTCTCTCTAACACCTCAAACTGGTGCTCGTCGCTCCAAAACTAGTACATAAATGTGCAAATCCATGAATATATACTCTTATCTTCATAATAAAAAAATTTATAATAATTTCCAACTCCGCTCAAAAATTCGATAAAGTCACCCTCGGCCCACATGCCCGGATTCCAAAAATTTTCAAAGATAATCATTACTCATACCACCACGAACTCAAATAATGATTTATTCTCAATTCCATGCCCAATTTCGTGGTTAAAATCAAAAATACCAATTTCTAGGTTTTTCGTGGGAATCACTTTCCTTGTGATTGATGCTGAAAATGGTGCTCCAAAATTACTCCAAGTTCGGTTCCCACGAAGGAAATGAAATGAAATTAAAATGGCCAAATCCCTGTTTTAAAATTTCACTGCCTAGGTCCGTCCTTCTTCGCAAACGCGACACTACCCTCACATTCGCGAAGCTTAGAAAACTCAGGACTAAAGTTTCTTCTTCGCGAACGTGGCAAGCCCATCGCATTCGCGAAGCACAACCTACTTCAACTCCATATTTACTCTACGAGAACGCGAAACACCACTTCCCAACATTTCGCGAACACGAACCTCATGTCACAAACACAAAGAACAAAAGGCCCCCAGTCCAAATTCTTTCTTCGCGAACGCATCTCACACTCCGCGTTCATGAACGACAAAACTGGCACTAGAAACAGCAAATCATCCAAAACTTGGTCCGACACCATCCCGAAACAAACTCGAGGCCCCTAGGACCCCATCCAATCACACCAACCAGTACTAAAACATAACACAGACCTAATTGAGGCCTCAAATCATTCCAAATAACATCAAAACTGTAAATTGCGCATCGATTCAAGCCCTATGAACTATTGAACTCCTAACTTCCATATCAGATGCTGAAACCTATCAAATCACGTATGTTTGATCTCAAATATTGCACACAAGTCACATTTGACATTACGGACCTGTTCCAACTTCCGAAATAGGATTTCAACCCCGATATCAAAAAGTCCACTCCCGATCAAACTTAGGCACAATAAGTGCAGTAAGTGCAGTATGAGTACGTAAATCAACGCATACCTAATAAGTATCTAGCCTAACCCCGGAAGAGTAGTGACGATGGTCGATATAGACACTTACTAGAGGTCCAAATAAATTATATGATCATTCATAACAGATATGAAGTGCACAATAATAGTGGAGTAAATATGAAATTTCATAATTTTTCCAATTTCTTCTTTTAGAACATAAATCCCTCGATCTTTTAGTCTACCTTAATAGCTCAAAAATGCCAAATGTCAATACCAAATAAATAAGAAATACCATAAAATTTATGGGCATCCGTAAAAGGTTTATCTCATGAATATTAGGACTGCTAGCAATATAATGCACGATTCTGCCGAGGTCGTTTGGCCCGATCCAGAGTCCGAGGGTCGAACGACATGGACCAGAGATGCACCTCTATATACGGCCGAGGCGTTTGGCCCGCTCCACAAGAAAGGAAAGAATTTATGGAACTACAAGTCACGTGTTTACAATATAGTACATGAACAAAAACTGAATAAAACCTTTACCGTTTCTCAATTTTTCTTGCCAACAATTCAAGTGATAAGGCTGAGCCTAATATGTATTAAATATCTAAATCAAGTTCAATCATATTTTCAATTAATAACTCAATAGAATAAGCTCAAGTAATTCAGATATTGCATGATAAAATCCAAGTCTACCCCGAACATAATCATGATTTAGCTACGTACGGACTCTCGTCACCTCATGCGCACATGGCACCCACAACTAGAAGCACATAACAGTTAATATGACCTACGGGTAGTTTGATCCTCACAGGGTTAGACAAGAGACTTACCTCACTTCGAAGTTCCATAACTGGCTCCCAAGCGTCTCTAACACCTCACACAGGTGCCCGTCGCTCCAAAACTAGTACATAAATATGCAAATCCATGAATATATACTCTAATACTCATAATAAATCAATTTATAATAATTTCAAACTCCGCTCAAAAGTTGACAAAGTCACCCTCGACACACATGCCCCGATTTCAAAAATTTTTGAAGATAATCATTACTCATAATACCATGAACTCAGATATATGATTTATTCCCAATTCCATGTCCAATTTCGTGGTCAAAATCCAAAAATACCAATTTCTAGGGTCTTGCTTTAAAATCCCAAATTTCTACTACTTTAAAAAAAAAAAAAAATATATATATATATATATATATATATATATATATATATATATATATATATCATATATATATATATATGAAAATCACTTACCTTATGATTGATGCTGAAAATGGTGCTCCAAAATTTCTCCAAGGTCGACTCCCATGGATGAAATGAAATGTAAATGGCCAAATCCCCGTTTTAAAACTTCACTGCCCAGGTCCGTCCTTCTTCTCGAATGCGGCACTGCCCTCGCGTTCGCGAAGCTTAGCAAACTCGGGACCAAAGTTTCTTATTTGTGAAGGCGGAAATCCCCTCGCGTTCGCGAAGCACAACCTGCTTCGCTCCCCATCTACTCTACGCGAACGCGAGACAAGGCTCGCGAATGCGAAGCACCATTGCCCAATGTTTCGCGAACGTGACCCTCATGTCGCGGACGCGAAGAACAAAAGGCCCCCAATCCAAATTCCTTCTTTGCGAACGCGTCTCACCCTCTGCATTCGCTGAAGGACAAAACCAACACCAGCAAACCAGCAATAACAAATCATCAAAACTTGGTCTGAAATCATCCAAAAACACACCCGAGGCTCCCAGGACCTCGTCCAATCACACCAACCAGTTCTAAAATATAATGCAAACCTGCTCATGGCCTCAAATCATACCAAATAACATCAAAACTATGAATTGCGCATCGATTCAAGCTTAATGAACTATTGAACTTCTAACTTCCATATCTTATGTCGAAACCTATTAAATCATGTCTGATTAATCTCAAATTTTGCACAAAAGTCACATTTGATATTACAAACCTACTACAACTTTTGGAATCAGATTTCGACCCCGACATTAAAAAGTTCACTCCCGATCAAACTTTTCAAAAACCTTCAAAATTCTAAATTTTGCCAAATGACCCCGAAATGACCTACGGACCTCCAAATCCACATCCAGACGCACTCGTAAGACCCGAATAACCACACGGATATATTCCTATCTCGAAATCTGAAACTAACATCAATAGCATTAAATTACACTTCAACCCAAACTTATGAAATTCTTTCAAAATGCCAATTCTCCACTATAAGCGCTAAAACGCTCACGGGTCATCCAAAATCTGTCCGGACTACGCCGAAGTCCAAAATCATCATACGAACCTGTTAGAACATTCAAATTCGGATTCCAGGATCATTTACTCAAAAGTCGAACCTTGGTCAACTCATGATTCTGAATGAAAATTTTCCATCCGAATCAACTCTGAACTTTTCGAAATTCAATTCCGGCCACACGTGCAAGTCATAATGCTTGAAGTGAAGATACTCAAGGCTTCAAACCACATAATGACGTGCTAGGTCTTAAAATGACCGATCGGCTACATAGTTTAAATTTACTATTATTTTTATGATTGATATTTTAATGCAATGCATATTAACGATATATTTAAGTTACCTTTTCTTAGTGGTGGAACAAGAAATTCATATAAGAGGATTGAAAAATAATAGAAAAAATTTATTTAGAATTTGAAGTTGTGAGCTAAGATAACTTTTGAATCTCTATACCACTTTAATATCATACTCTTAGGTCAATGGTATTCAAAATTTATATATAACTAAAATTTTGCTTTTGTCCTATTTATGCATTCTAATTTTCTGGCGAGAAGATTCAATTGAATCCTCTTACCTCCTTTGCCCGTTAACTTTCTCTCTTATTCTCTATTGTAAGATATAGATTTTTGGATTTTGATTACCATTAATAAACTAACTTCTAAATTTATATTATAAAATTCATTTATAATAAGGTATAACAAAATTTAAATTAAAGTTAAACATATAAAAAGCACTCCCTCTATTTCGGATTATGTGAACCTATTTTTTTTTAATGACTTTTTTCTAAATTTGATAACAATTTAGCTTAAACTTACAATTCTACATTTAATGAGAAGCTTTTATAACCACACAAATATCTAGACCTATTTGTAACTTGTTTAGGACCACAAATTCCAAAAATTTTCATTTTTTTTAAACTCAATGTCCAGTCATACGGATTCACATAAATTGAAACGAAAGTAGTACTATATAAAAGGATTTTGAAAATTCAAGGGCAAAAGGACATTGTGCAGGATAAAGTAGGGAAAATAACTACTGTTCAAAATTGAAGGGGAAGTTTGATTGTGGCGAAATACATAAACGGCCCCTTTAAGTTGTCCACAACGATCAAATAGCCACCTCAATTGACCCATTTATCATTTAGACACTTTAAGTAATTAGTAAGTATATCAAGCAAATACCCAAGTGCCGAAGACCATATGTGAGAGTTACACTTGTCAATAACGTGTCAAATGAGCCAATTAAATAACGACACGTGTAAATTGTAATAAAAAATTGACACATATAATTAACAAAAAAGAAAATACATTAAAAAAAGAAAGAGAAACCTTTTTCCTTTACTTTTATCCAGATTAGCACTACCCTTCCCCCCTCCCCCTTCCGCCCTCCCCTTCCCCCCTTTCATATTTTTCTGCCCTCCCCTTCCCCCTCCCTTTCATCTTCTTCTTTGCACCATTTGTGTCCACCATCCCCTTTTCTTAAATCCAGCCAATAAATTAATACTTATATAAATAATATGAAACAACAGATAATAGCCAAATAGAAAACCTACTAAGGAATTATTAGTGAACCTCGCCGGAAAGCTCGTTATGCGACCTCCATAGTCGAAAATTTATTCTTCAAGCAAAGCTAAAAAATGATTCTACTGGATTTTTTAATCTTCTCTCCATTATTTTCTTGATTATGAATTTAGGCTTATATTAGATTTTTGTCTCTAATTTATTATTTTTGGTGTAGAATTGTACTTAAAATTTCTGCCGTGAAAATGAAATAGGGTAGAGAAATTGAGTTTTTATGGTGGAGATAGAGTTGCAGACTACTGAGAAAAAAAAATTGGTAGTTTTTTGCAGCTCTTGTTGCTGCAATTTTTATGCTTCTTTCAGCTAGGTTTGGGACTGATTTTTGGTCGACGGAACTAGGCGGAGCTTCAAAGGTTACGGGTAGTAGAGTTTTTTTGGAGAAAGGTGATAGTTTTCGGTGGTTTCCAGTGACTTAGTTCGAGTTGACTTAGTTCGAGTTTTAATGGCTGATTTTCTGGCCTCTATGGTAATTTCATGGTGGGTTGAGGTGGTTTAGTTAAGAAGAAAGGAAGAATAGCAGCTTAATTTTTGGTTTCTTTTTCAAAGAAAAAAATTAGGCTATAAAACGACTTCACGCTCCCAAAACATTGTTTGATACACTTAATAACCATTTGAACTGTCTAAAAGATAAATGGGTGAGACATGTTTGTTTGATGGTTAAGGACAACATAAAGGGCCGTTCACATATTTGGCGGCCTAAATGAATTTTACCCAATTTTCACCCGAATTCATTCGCAAAAGGGAACTTTATTATTCCCTCCACTTCAGTTCGATCGATAGCCTGATAATTAGGATTTACGTTCTCTGATTTGTCAGCAATGGATACCGACGCTGAAATGACTCCCACCGGTGAAGGATCCACCGCTATGGCGCCGTCATTAGCGTCTTTTTCTACGAAGAAACCCAAGCGTTTTTGAGATAAAGAAATGGAACGCGGTCGCCTTATGGGCTTGGGGTTGGCTTTTTTCTAACTCACTGCATCCCTTCTTTCTTTCTTTTATTTTTTACTTTTTTGGTTGGAATTGTTGGTAGTCGCTATTCCCGATCAACCGGTATAAATTAGTGTTTAGCTAACGTGATTCGTGAAATTGCTGATGCAGATATTGTTGTAGACAACTGTGCTATTTGCAGGAACCATATTATGGACCTCTGTGAGTATTTTGAAGATTTTGTTTAACTTCTCGGTTTAGCTAAAAAAGGAAAAACACGGATACTTTATCCTCTCTCTATTTATTTGTTCCATTGTGTGAAAATTGCTATCAGGCATCGAATGTCAAGCTAATCAAGCTAGTGCCACTAGCGAGGAGTGCACTGTTGCTTGGGGTACGCTGTTCTGGATTTTCTTTTTTTAAATATATTTCTTAGGAATAATTGCAAATATGACACTTTGTGATAACAAGCTGAAATCATCTAACTTAAAAGCTTTTTTTTTTTCATTCTGCAAGTTCTTATAAATGGGGACTTGTAAGATGTAGTTGATTGCTTGCTTGCTAGTGGAATTAGGGTGTTTTCTCACTTTAGTATTCACTCCATCTATTTTTCCCTTGCGTAAAATACCTCTTGCAGTTAATATTTTGACGTTTCCACTATGTGATTTAGCAGTTTCCTGGTTGGCTGAATCGATTATTGATGTCTTTATATATGAGTGAGGTTTAATGTTATGCGCTCCAATTCCATACCAGACAGGGGCTTGAGACAATATACATCTATTCACCTTAAATAAAATTCTTAAGCAAACTACTCTTCCCCTCCCTTTATAGATGAAAGCTTCAAACATTAATGAAAAAACAAAACAATCATCGCAAGATGAAAGCTCTATACTCAAACTCATACACCAAAATCCAACTTGAATGAATGCACCATATGGACTAAATCAAACCTCTAACCCCAATATTATGCTAAGATAATTAATAAAAGTAGCCAGAGAAGTGTAAGTGTTATGAACAATAAAAGAAGAAGAGTATTGCGGAAAAAAATAGAGAGAGTGAATTCTTATTGCCTTGGAATGAATTACAATGGAATATGACCCCTCTGTTTATAGGGAAAGAGTGATTTAGCTACCAAATAAAATCTTTATAATCTCTCTAAAATATAGGCATTCACCTTAAATAAAATTCTATTTATAACAGAAAGCCTTTTTTTTTCTTTGGGTGGTGTATGTTGGTATGGACTTGTTTTTTCCCGAAGACAAGGTGGAGAGAGGAGAACTGTGTATTCGAGGTTGGATGGACTGTGCCAGGTTGAGGGTGTCTTTTGTCCCAATTTCGGGTGAATTTCAATTAGCTTTTTGCTCTACTATGCTTCTTTTCGTTAAGCATTTCTCTCTTTTCTTTTCCCCTTCATCTTTTTGGGGTTATAAGCCAATAACCTTTGTTCCCATATTACCTTTTTACCTGAACTCACTATGGAGACTCATGAGCAGCAAAACAACTAGCTCTAATTTGGATGCATAAACTGCATGGAGAAGAAAACACAATAGATGAAACTAGTATTTAGCTCTGTATGCATTTTGGTTTTTGTTAGCTCTGTATGCATTTTGGTTTTTGTTTTCTCCTTTTACCTTCCTGATGTTTTATTGAGGGTGGTCTTTAGATTTATTTCCTTAACTAGTATTTGTTCTTTCTACTGGTCAGTGTTTTTTTCTCTGAATTATATTCCTTTGCTATAGAAGTATCGTGATTGAGATTCCTGCAGGTGTTTGTAACCATGCCTTCCATTTCCACTGCATCAGTCGATGGCTCAAAACCCGTCAAGTGTGCCCATTAGGTATTATCATCGGTTTTTTCTTTTCTAGTAGGGTTGTTAACTTTTTGTAATGTTTGGAATTATTTTTATTACTCTGCAGATAACAGTGAGTGGGAATTTCAGAAGTATGGTCACTAGAGGTATCAGTAAATTGCAGCAAGGGGAGATCATGCTATTGCATCTATATTACTTGACTTCTAACGTAGTGCGACCTGGAAACTCTTATTTCAAGTGCTTTTTCTTTGTGACGCTACAGATGAGACTGATTTCTATTGGAATAGGATTTATTGGAATTGGTATTCAATTTCACGTATCATGCGATTTTTGAACTGTTCCGCAATAACTGTGAAACAACTGGGTATGCTTCATTCATATATACATCAATCTGAACAACATCAGAAACGAGAAAAAAAAGGTAAAGAAAGTTAAATTAAAGGCAACATCAAATTAGACAAATTCGATGGTCCTCTAGCGACATTTCCTCTTTCAATTTGTCATCATCCCAGTTTATTGGTCCATGCAATAAAGAACAATCATCGGCTACATTGTCAAGCTGATCCAACAACAAACATCCATTACTCACATGGATGCACCAGAATCGTGACGCCAACGCACCGCAATTGGGCTTCTCACGTTGTGAATTCCATCACTCCATTCAATCGACCCAAATGCAGATTCCATCCCCTTCACCATCTCCAAATCACCACTGCTTTTACTCTTTAAGCTAATCTCATACGACAAACTTTGCTTTTCCTCACTGAAAACAAGCTTCGTCGGTGATACACTCACCTCCACAGACGGCGGCGCGTTCACCTTCACTTCATAAACAACATCTGTACTTTCCCCTACATTTTTCACCACCCTCTTGCATTTTACCACACCGATGCTCTCACCGGTAAAAACAACAGAGAACGACGGGTAATTCAGGTCTCCCGGAGTAGCCAAATTCCGTTCACTGCAATTTACTCTAGGAGAATCTCTCACGAACACGGCGACATCATCGCCGTCATAGCCAATGGAGCATAGGAAATTCACGTAATCGCTTGTCTGGATATCGTAAACCAAACCCGGATCCAATGCTCGGTTCGGGTCTACATGACCTGATCCATGAACGAAAGGAGTAGATTCTTGGCCAGTGGCAAGATCTGTAAATACTTTACCAGAATTGTCCAAATTGTAAGCTGTTGTCATAAGTGCTGACTTTACCGCTGCTGGGGTCCACTTTGGGTGGGCCCTTCTAAGTAAAGCAGCCAATCCACTAACGTGAGGGCACGACATGGAAGTTCCAGAAATAATATTAAATTCCACTCTTCTCGTGTCAATATCCAAATCGGTCGGTCCAACAGATCCGGTCCAACCGGCCAAAATGTTAACTCCAGGTGCAATGACATCCGGTTTAAGAATCTCCGGCGTCAAATGATTAGGTCCTCGGCTCGAGAACGCCGCTACACGTGGCGCCGCCGGTGATTTTCCTATCACGGTTCCTCTGAACACGATTGTCGCCGTCGGTGAAGGATCAGACTTTACGTAGTGCCTTATTTTGTCTCCTGCTTTTTGACCTACCATCGTCGCCGGGAGAAGATGTGAATCAGCGACGAGCTCTTCACCGGAGTCAGCCAAATTTGCGAGTATCATCCCTACTCCGCCTGCCTGCTTCACTGCACTCCCTTTTTCAACCCTAGCGTTGCCTCCCCTATCGCACAAAACAATTTTTCCGGCGACTTTTTTAGGGTCTAGCTTTCCTGGATAACAGTATTGGCTACCACACTCGCCGGAATAAACCACTGGCAATTTAGCATCGGCCAAAGGATTGCCGGAGTACAATGAAACACCACCAAATATTCTATTATCTCCTAAAATAACATCTGCAGGGAACTCGCGATCTATAGTTGAAGCACCAACAGTGAGCATCCACGGGGCAATGTTCACTGCCGTGTAAGCTCCGGGACCAGAATTTCCAGCTGAACATGAGACGAGAACACCATGTTCAGATGCACCAAAAGCTCCAATTGCAATAGAATCATAGAGATAATGTGGAGCATAACCGTTAGCCCCAACAGAAAGTGAAATCACATGCACACCATCGTCAACAGCTTGATCCATGGCAGCCAATATATCAGAATTAAAACAACCATTTTTCCAGCAAATCTTGTAAGCAGCTATTCTTGCTTTTATAGCCATACCTCTAGCTTCACCTTTGGCATATTGGTAAAAGCTAGCATTTGCCACTACAGAACCAGCTGCAGTTGATGCTGTGTGCGTTCCATGTCCTTCAGTATCTCTTGGTGATTTTGATTCTTTTGATTCATCCATTGGGCCATGTTTAGCTTCATACCCTTTGTAAAACATTTGAGCACCTATGATTTTTTTATTACATGAGGTTTCAGGAAAATCCGGTCCAGTAACGCATTTCCCCTTCCAACTTGAAGGAACAGGAGAGAGACCTTCATCGAAAAAACTCGGTCTTTCCGGCCAGATACCCGTGTCCAGAACTCCGACGATGACGTCATCGGCGTAATCGGAATTGGGCCAGAGGCCGAAGGAGTCAGCAAGTCCCAAGAAGGTAGGGGTATGGGTGGTGTGGAGGTGGCGTACTTCATCGGGAAGGACGGAGATTACACCGGGAATACGACGGAGCTGATCAGCCTGCGCGGCAGTGAGGCGGGCGGAGAATCCTACGGCGGCGCGTTCGTAGGTGTAGAGGATTTTAGAAGGTTGTTGAGAAACGGATCGGATGATGGAGGAGTACCAGTGGTGGTGGGTGGTGAAAACACGGGGCTTATCCGATTTGGAAACGTGAATAATAAAAGTTTCATAACCATCGGATTGGACGGAAATGGTAACTGGAGCGAGGCAGAAAGATATAAGGAAAAAGAAAGAAAGAACGGAAATTGACGCCATTGTAGACCGTCTGCAGGAGGAAACCGGGTTCTGGTTCATATAGGAAAATGGAGAAAGGAGACAATTGGATGGGCCTTAATGGGCCACGTTGAAGATACTAATTGATTCACTTTCCATCCATATGGGATACCCAGCCAGATATTTTTATACTAATGGATAAATGATGAGTTACAGTAATAAGAAACAAAATATGGGTTGGGTTGATAATTGCTTAATTGGAATAAGCTGAGACAGCTCCACCATCATTGTTTACGAGTAATTTCCTTCTTACAAGTTGCTTTTGTCTCCACTCTCCACAAATAATACACGCAACCCACCATACCCATGCAGAGTGTTGAATGCGATTGTGATAAGTAAAGCATGATTGTGGTATGTTTTAACTTGTATTTGAGTATCTCCCCATGTTAAAAGTCTAGTAGCATGGGAGGAGTCATAATTTTAAGTTTATGAGTTCTGAATTTATTATCAAACACGTAATACGTTTTAGTTACTTAGTTTGCAATTAAATAGTTATACACATTTAATGAATTTTTTAATACAAATACAAAATTTAAGCAAAAGTTATTGGGTTCGTCTGAACTCGCAAGTAAAATACTCTACCGTAGCCCATGCGTAGTAGGGACGATTTAATTGGTAAAAATTGCCACTAGAGTTAAAATTAGCAACTGCAGCTCGAATCATAACTTTTGATCTTGTAAGACGAAAGCTGTAACTTTACAACTGTTGATTAAGTTTAAGGAATGGAACGGATACGTGATTGAAGAGAAGGAGTAATTTAAAAATAGCCTAATTTACGATTGGCAATTGAAAATTAGCTATATTTTCTAAAATTAAAATTTATACACTTTTTCATGCAGTAATAAATTTGGACAAAAATATAGGTTAAAACATCAAAGAAGAATCCATAGAACATATGTTCTTCTTATGCAAGTTCTTTGCAGAATTATGGACCAAACTGCTCAACTGGAAAAGCATCAACAGATTACCTATGGCATGGAGTCAAGAAGTTAACCGGGCAATAGGACAATCAATCATGCTAAAGGAAAAAAATGCCAGAGCTGATATATTTAGGATGGTGATGGCTGGTTGTATCTACTATTTGTGGTAGCAAGAGAGGAACCAAAGGACTTTTTGGGGCAAACAAAGAAGTGTTGTAGGCCTCGGTAAATTAACATTCCCTCGGTTCCTATTTCCTTTTTGGTCCGTTCAAAAAAGAATGACTTTTTCTAAATTTGGAAATAATTTAGCTTAAACATCCAATTCTACCCTTAGTGAGAAGCTTTTATAACTACACAAATACTTTGTAATCTTTTTTGACTTGTTTAGGGCTACAAATTTTAAAAGTCTTCATTTTTTCTTTAACTACGTGCTCAATCAAACAGGTTCACATAAATTGAAATGGGGGAGTAGTATATGACATACATGGTAGAGGACAATGAAATAGTAGGATAGCTGAAATTTTGAGAAATATGAACTATTACCCCTAGATTTGCTTGGAAACATGTTGTAAAAAGGGATGGGGGAGGTTAACGAGATAGGTGTGCTAAAGTTGGGGTTGTCCAGCTTTAGGGGTTTTGATTTGTTTGTACCTATTTTTTTCTTTGGTAAATAAAATTTGACTAATTACCAAAAAAAAAAAAAAAAATCAAAAAAATCCAGCATAATACGTTGGAGTTCAACTTTTTACGTATGCAATTCCAGCATAACATGTTGGAGTTCAAAATATGCTGGAATATGTTGGAGTTAGCATACAAGGTGTCTTTGAAGTTTGAACTCCAATGTGCTAGAGTTTTTTTTACGTAGGAGCTTTATAATCCTGCATATTACAATGGATTTTTCCGTATTTTAGCTAAAGATATTTTTGTCTTGATTCTCTGCCTTAAATAGTAGCTATTTTACAATAACTTTGCAAGCGTTGATTATTTTTCATTTACTAGTCTGTTGGCGTAACTAGTAAAGTTGCTTCCATGTGACTAGGAGATCACGGGTTCGAGCTATGAAAACATCTTCTTGCAAAAATGCAGGGTAAAGCTGCGTACAATAGACCCTTATGGTCCAACATTTCCCCGAACTCCGCACACAACGAGAGTTTAATGCACTGGGCTGCCCAATTTTTTTTTTAAAATCTGAAAACTCGCTAGTCCATGCTATTTTGACAAAGACATTGGATG
>MDKF010480215.1:0-30872 GCA_026770625.1 Nicotiana glauca
TTTGGACGGGGTATATTTGGGCGTGATTGGGAAATTTGGGCTGAATCAATGGCCCAAATCCTGATGTTTCCCAAAAACCAACTATTTCTCCTTTTTCTTGATTTCTTTCTTTTATTTGTTTTTCTTTTTATTTTGGTATTTATCTTTTGTATTTCATCAAGTATTTTTTATTTATTTATTTTTTCTGATTTTTTATAAATGCAAAGTTAAAGACCTAATATATTTCAAAGTAATTAACTCCTAAAATTGCTTAAAACTAATTTGTGACGAATTCACAATTAAAATGCAAAAGTGAACTATTTTATTATTTAAATGCAAAGTGAATTATTTTATTATTTTCTTTATATTTTGTTCTAAAAACAATAAAACTATCAATTAATCCTAAAATATGAAATTAGATCCTAAATGTAAATGCGTATTTTTGTATTTTTCATATGAATTAACTTGCACAAATAAAATGCAGACAATTATCAGGAAATGGCACCAAAATTCACAAAAAATTGTAAAAATAAAGAAATTATTTTATTTGAAATTTGGGAATAATTTGCTTAGGGCAAAAAACACGTGCTCATAGAATTACAAGTCATTGTGCATGACCTCCTTGTTGAAGGTATGACCCGAATTAATAATTTTATTAATAAGATTTATCTTGTTATTAATTATGAATTTATTATTGATGTTATGGTCATAATGAGGCCTTTCAAGTTGCCACTTTTATTGAGAAGTTACCTCCGTTGTGGAAGGACTTTAAGAACTATCTAAAACACAAGCGTAAGGAAATGACACTTGAAGATTTGATTGTTCGTTTGAGGATAGAAGAAGACAACAAAAATACTGAAAAGATGTCACGTGAAAACTCGACAATAATAAGGGCTAACATTATTGAGGAGGCGCCACAAAATAAGAATAGAAAGAAGGCTTCTGGACCAAAGAATTACCCAAGCAAGAAAAAGTTCAAGGGTAATTACCACAACTGTGGTAAGTCTGGGCATAAGGCCGTGGACTGTCATGCACCAAAGAATGATGTACAAACGAATAAAAAGAAGAAGAATCAAGCTAACATGATTTAAAATGTTGAAGAAATGGAGGACTTGTATGCTATGTTTTCTGAATGCAACTTGGTAGGAAATCCTAACGAATGGTGGATTGATTTTGGAGCCACCCGCTATGTTTGTGCTAACAAGAAGTTATTTTCTTCCTATGCCCCCGCAGGACCCGACGAGACAATTTTCATGGAAAATTTGTCTACAGTCAAAATTGAAGGAGTTGACAAGATTGCATTGAAGATGACGTCGGGAAAAATTGTGACTCTAAACCAAGTTCTCCATGTTCCAGAAATTTGCAAGAATCTTGTGTCTACCTCACTTCTTTTCAAGAATGCATTCAAATGTATTTTTGTTTCTAATAGTGTTGTACTAAGTAAGAATGATATGTATGTAGAAAAAGGTTACCTGAATGAGGGCCTTTTTAAGCTAAATGTAATAGCAGTTCCTATCAATAAAGTTAATATTGCTTCTAATTTTCTTGAGCCAAACACTTTATGGCATGTACGCTTGGGTCATATCAAATTCAAAACATTGCGAAAAATGATAAATTTGGAAGTATTGCCAAAATTTGATTGCATTAATTCCAAATATCAAATATGCGTGGAATCAAAGGAATTCAAGTCCGTTGAAAGGAATTCAAGTCCTTTAGACTTAATTCACACAGATATTTGCGACATGAAGTCAATACCATCTCGCGGTGGGAAAAAGTATTTTGTTACTTTTATTGACGATAGTACAAGATATTGCTATGTTTATTTACTTAATAGTAATGATGAAGCAATTGATGCTTTCAAGCAATACAAGAGTGAAGTTGAAATACAACTAAATAAAAATATCAAAATGATAAGAAGTGATAGGGGTGGCGAATATGAATCTCCTTTTGAAGAAATATGTTTGGAAAATGACATTATTCACCAAATGACTGCCCCTTACTCTCCACAATGGAATTGCGGAGAGAAAGAATCGAACGTTGAAAGAGATGATGAACGCGTTATTGATAAGTTCTGGTTTACCATAGAACTTGTGGGGGGAAGCTATACTTACTCCTAACCAAATAATCAACCATGTACCTCATAGTAAAACACAGTCCATTCCTTATGAAAAATGAAAAGGTAGGAAGCCCAACTTGAAATACTTCAAATTGTGGGGGTGCTTAGCTAAGGTACAAGTTCCTAAACCTAAAAGGGTTAAGATAGGTCCAAAAATGGTTGATTGTGTATTTATTGGATATGTAACCAATAGCAAGGCATATCGTTTTTTGGTTCATAAATCAAAAAATCTGAGATCCACGTTAATACGATAATAGTATCAGATAATGTTGAGTTATTTGAAACTATTTATCCATATAAAAAGGAAAGTGAATTGTCCCACCAAAAGTCAAACGACCTCGGGAGGAAAAAACAGATGGTATGCCTAATGAGGAAAATCCGAGAAGAAGTAAACGCCAAAGAACATCTACTTTATTCGGTCCAGATTTTCTGACTTTCCTGCAAGAAAAGGAGCCTCGAACCTTCATGGAAGCAATGTCTTCCTCAGAAGCACAATACTGGAAACAGGCTGTCAATAGTGAAATAGAATCCATATTGAGCAACCACACCTGGGAATTGGTTGATCTTCCTCCAGATAACAAAACTTGGGGTTCTAAATGGATTTTCAAGAGGAAAATGAAAGACAATGGTACTATTGACAAATACAAGGCAAGACTTGTTGTCAAATGATTTAGACAGCGAGAAGGTCTTGACTATTTTGACACATACTCACCGGTAACAAGAATTACATCCATTCGGATGCTAATAGCGTTAGACGCCTTATATGGTCTTCAAATCCATTAAATGGATGTAAAAAAAGCCTTCTTAAATGGTGATCTAGAGGAAGAAATTTACATGAACCAACCAGAAGGGTTTGTGGTTCTGAAAAAAGAAAAGAAGGTGTGTCGACTTATTAAGTCCCTTTATGGACTAAAACAAGCACCCAAGCAATGGCATGCGAAATTTGACCAAACAATATTGTCAAATAGCTTTAAGATTAATGAATGTGATAAATGTGTTTACATTAAGAACGTTCCAAATCATATAGTCTTTGTTTGCTTATATGTTGATGATATACTAATAATGAGCAAAGACATTGTCGACATTCAAGCTATTAAGCGTATGCTTGCTAGTAAGTTTGATATGAAAGACTTAGGAGTTGCCGATGTAATTCTAGGAATTAAAATCCAGAGGAATCCTTAAGGTCTGGCTTTGTCTCAATCACATTACGTGAAAATGGTACTTGAAAAATTCAAACACTTGGAATTTAGAAGTGCAAGAACTCCAATTGACTTAAACCATCATCTCTGTAAAGAATAAAGGTAAAATTACGTCTCAATTGGATTATGCTCGTGTGTTGGGAAGCTTAATGTATATTATGAACTGTACACATCCTGATATAGCTTGTGCAATAAGTAAACTTAGTCGATTCACAAGTAATCCCAACAAACATCACTGGGTGGCAATGAAACGAGTTCTGAAATATTTGGAATATACCCAAGACTACTCTTTGCTTACAATAAATATCCTGTGGTTATCGAAGAATATAGTGATGCAAATTAGATAACCGGATCAATAGAAACAAAGTCCACAAGTGGATATGTTTTTACTATTAGTGGAGGAGCAGTATCTTGGAAGTCTTCCAAACAAACGTGCATCGCTCGCTCTACAATGGAATCAGAGTCTATAACTTTGGATAAGGCTGGCGAAGAAGTCGAATGGCTTCGAAATTTCTTAGAATACATTCCGTTATGGCCAAAACCTTTGGCTGCTATATGCATACATGCGATAGTGAGGCTGCAATAGGACGGGCAGGGAGCATTATGTATAACGAAAAGTCTCATCATATACGACGAAGATATAAAACCATTAGACAACTACTCTCTAGTGGAATTATCACTATTGATTATGTAAGATCAAAGGATAATGTGGTGGATCTGCTTACAAAAGGCCTACTAGAGAGTGAGTTGAGAAATCGTCTAAGGGAATGTGACTATGGCCGAGGACAAGGCATCATGGCGGTAACTCTACCTAGAAATTTGGATATTCCGAGGTCTAGGTTCAAGGAGCTCAAACAAAGTGTGATTGACCGGTTCAACATTGTCAAAGTAAAATCTTTGGTCCCTTCTCATGATGAAGACAATGTTCAGTAACAAGGATAAAACTTTATACGTTTTTTAATGATTATCTAAGTTTGATGTGGCATTTATCAAATAGTTTCAATCTAAAAGATTACACGTTTAGGAATCACCTATGCAATTGTGAAGTGGAAGCCGCTTCAATGAGAATTCTGTAAGGCCAATTCTCTACGCACTTATGAAACCAAGCGGTGTTCATGGCTGAAACGAACACAACAATGAGAACCAAAAGACGATTAAGGGTTGGTTGTGTGACATATGATTGTCTAGGTATACACTGAAGTTCGACGGTTCACAGATATCAAATCTACCGATTGACCGAGTATATCCGACATATGCTCACTACGGAAAGTTCAAAGGAAAACCTACTTATCCAGATGCAATTAATCTTTACTTGCAAATCACACAACTTTCATCTATGTTCATTCTTGTTACAGTCACTCCCATTCATGTGGGAGATTGTTGGATTTTAAGTCATTGGGCTTTAAAGACTAAAAGTGTGAATTGAGAAATTGTGGGAAATAAAATGGAGGGAAATGAAAAATTTGGAAAATTTGAAATGAGCTTTGTCAAATGAACTTTGTCCCTCATTGGTGAGGGACAACTACACTTGTGTGTATAAATATAGGATCACTTCTTAAAGCTCTTAAATGAGTTTAAGAGAATGAAGCCTCGCACCGTCATCGTCACTCGGCTCGACTTCGACTTTGGATTTGGATTTGTCAAATGATCGATCGATGAGATTAATTTTTTGATAAAGTTTATTTAATTAATTATTTAAGAATTAATTATGTGCCAGTCAGTTCATTAACGGAATTAACTGGAATCCAAAACACTGAACGTTAGTTTTCCCTTTTGAACAGACACCTCTTCCTTTCAAATATCTCTTCACATTATGAGCAGACGTCACACCTCTTTCGACAATTGCCTAAAAATTCCGAGGCATGGCCTCTTTTTCATACACTGAAAAATTATAGAACTTCCTTCTGAAAATCCTGCATTCTACTTCGCAGTTTCTCTTTCAAATTCGCAAGTGTGATTTTGTTCCATTCTTTGAGTTCGTTAGTATCCTGCAGTTTGTATTGCCACTGTTGCAAGAAGATTTATTCCGTTTCATCCTGGGAGGATTTAATCCATTACCTTGACAACTTGTGAGGGGGTTAAAATTCCTTAAGGATGCACAAGGAAATTGTGAACTCGGAATATTTCTTATCGTTTACAGCTTTTCAATTTCTTCTAACAGATTTTCTAATTTTCTGTTTTAATACGGTAGCGATAACAATCCTTAGTGTGGATTTCCAGTTTCCATAGCTTAACAACAATTTCCTTATCGCCTGTTGTATTCGTTGGACTATTTTAGAGTTGCTTTTATGTTGTCTGGTGACCGGAAATCATTGAGAGAGAGAGAGAAAGAGAGAGGGGGGACCCTACATGTTGACCCTTTTTTTCTTTTGCCTTATTCATTTTATATGATTTATAGTTCTATCAAATTCAAGTAAAAAATGTAACAAAATTAATTTAACTACTGCGTATGAATGTATGCACATAATGATTCTAATTCATCCAATTAAAGGATATTATAGATGTGCAATTTAGAGTTACTCGATCTCATCTCACTTGATGTGGTGGTATTTGAATTTCTTTTTTTCGTGACACTAATTTACGGAAAATCTTTACTGGTCCTTATTTTCTTTGTGGTACGCGGCGAGCTAAGATAATAGGAAAATGCTGAAGACCGTGAAATACTTATACACGGATGTTTACACCTAATCACATAAATTTACCATAATTAAGTGACATATTGAGATGAGAATAAATACTAATTAGTATCCAACTCCTCTTCATTTTTTTTTCTCCATTTTCCCTAAGTTCTTGTTTAGATTAGGGGCACATGGCATAAGATAGAATTAATGGCTAAGATTTAATTAATTAAAGTAAAATCCTAACCATAGTTTAAATAATTAATAACTTGTCCATAAATATATTAAAAAATTCTCCTCTCTTGTAGAAATTATTCAGAATATTTTTTTGTTGGAATCAAAGTAATTTTTGTCTTTCACGAGTCCAAGTAAAAACAATCATTATAATGTATCTACAATTCATTCTATTTCCTTTTGAATATGAACTATTAGACATCTAATATTATATTTTAACTCATTTCCCACAAAATCCCTATTAGCATTATTATATCGTCTAAAAAAAAGATTTTTAACTTTGATTCCAAACAAAAAAATTGCACTGAACAACTTCTTCAAGTAGTAATGAAATTCTCGATGAAAACAATTTGACGTCCATTTTTTTACTTGGAAGCCACAAAACCAAAAAGAAAAGGGCATCCTGGAATTCCATACACATTGTAAAATAACGAGACAGAAAATGAGTTTATTTTAATTTAATGGTACATATAGAGCTTCACTAGGCAAGTCTATTATTAATAGACTATTAACATGACCCTTGTCTCGGATTCCATCTATTACAGTTCCTAGTTCGTACTGAAACTTATAGCCCATTTACTCGTCTTCTGATTTACCCTATAACCTATGAACCTTTGAATTCGTGGATTCACTATCTTACACCAAACATCACATTTAGCCACTTAATTACTACTGCAGAAAATCAAATTATATGTACTTTTATGAAGAAGAAGAAAAATGACTGTAGCTTCTCGTTTCTTTGTCTTTTTTCCACAAAGTGACTGAAATTCCTAATTCACCAAAAAGGAAGACAGAATCAAATGACATAAATGAACAAAGATCAGTTAAGCAAACCACAAGCCACTAGCCGAAGAGTGTAAATAGGTATCATAGATGCGAAACCTAACTTATTTGGTCATTTTATAGTGACAGGTCATGCCAATGGAAATTGGCGTACTCGGTTCTCCTTATTTTAATGGTCTCGTCTTCTCTACATTTACTCCTACAGGATTGAATACAGATACACCATGCACTATTCACGTAAATTTAGCTGGCCCTTAACTCACTTTTGAATGGAAACCCGCCTATCTTATTGCTCAAAAGGTGCATCCAACTGTATGGCTCGGCCGTCAATGAAATCAAACTTCAAATGTAAGACATCTGCCCAAGATTTGATGGACGAAGTTCCTTATTATGTACTTATAAAGATGTAATATGTATGTGATAAAGTAGACACCACCATTATCCAGAAAAAATTAGTCCAAGTGACTTTAACACAGAGAGATAGACAGGACGACCTACCAATCTCCAAGAGAGGGACAATGCTTTTGCTGTCACATTTACTACGCAATTTAATGTCCTCCCTTCACCTACTTGTATGTCAGGACCATTAATTTCCATAATCATGGTTCTTTATCAAAAACCTTATTTCTGTGTTGCTTTTTCCAAGTCTTTTTTTTTATTAACCTATCCGTATCTTTGGACAAAATCTTATGTTAACCATCAAATGTAGTTAGTTGACTGTAATAAACCAGCATAATCCAAGAAAAAGACCGCTCCCTGGATTCAACTCATCAACTGGAACTTGCTGCTGTATCCAGAGTCCTAAATGAAGCTAGGCATAGAAAACTGCTGCTTATCGCTTATTATTATTATTCACATCTCCTTTTTACCACCCGAGGGATATAAGGGAGTTTTTTTAATTAAAGTGACATTATTTGAAATGAGATTATTTTATTTAATTCAGAGTCGCTACTTGGAATAATTTAATTGGTGTTCCAAGCCACCGATTTATTTTAAATTCCAAATCGAGGAAATTCGACTTTCTTTTTGAAGTATGCGAACCAGAAATTCTAAGTAAGGAATTCTGTTAACCCGGGAGAAGGTGTTAGGCATTCCCGGGTTCCGTGGTTCTTGCAGGGTAGCTTAAACTATTATAGTTGGCCTATTATCCGATTTGTTACATGTTTAACTTATGGTGCATTTTTAAATTATTAACCGCTTTTAATTATTTTAAAACGTTTTTTAGGAAAGATTCAACGTTATTTAAAACATGCCTTGAACCACGCCACATAAAATGCACCCGCGGTTCGCGACATGTTCTATTTAACATTGTTAAAAATTGAATTTGAGTCACATGAAATGTGCACCCGAAGTTAATAAATAAAAGAAAATCAATTTATAGAATGCACCTAAAGCAACTACGAAAGCTCAAATTATTAACAAAGTTTGCAAGGGCCATGAAAAATTCAGCTGATGACACGCCTCAATTTTAGGACTATTCAACTTTTAATTAAATTTGTGAGGGCCATATATTATGGGTTTTAAATATGGCGCACCTCATATCTATTTATTCAAATGATTTCTTGGATTAATCTTATGAGGGCCATGGGTGATGTAGTTAGAAATGGCATACCTCAATTTATTATACACTTAATTAAACCTGAAGATCACTAATAGTTGCAAACGATTCAGAATTAAAGGAAGCTATCAATGGTGAGCACAGTTGGGCTGTGGATCATTTCAGAGAATGGCACAGCGTAAAACTCCTCGAGCTCTTAGGGTCAGACGACCCAATTTATTAAAGGGACAAAGAAATTGGGCTTTAGAGGGGAGCCCAGGACGGAAAGAAAGGGGGGAGGGGCCTGGAACACGAGCCTGGCTTGGGCCAGGTGGTCTTGGGCCTTTTAAAAGTCATGGTTGTTTAATGGACAATGGGTCAGTATTTCAAACATAGAGCACACTTTAATTAACCCAAACACTGATCTATATTAAATTAAACTGATTTCATCAAATCAAATAAGAAAACCCATCATCTACTTCTAATCCAAATTGCAAGGCATTCGAATACCATACAATCAACGAGCACTCAGGCCACATGCATTCAGAAATTAAAATTACTATTAATTGAGATTAAATTCTTACACACGGTAATTCTAACAGTAGAGTACTTCAAATATTTAGACTAAATATTAAAATACCACAGCAGTCCCTAATTTTGTTCAGATGTTAAAACCAACACCTAAAATAACTAAGCTATAAAGTTTTAAAAATCACCACCAACATGATATCCAAATTACTAACCTCAAACATAAAAAAAAAATACAGAGTTTAACTATTGATTCAGCTAAGCATATTGTTCATTAAGTTTCCATCATAATATTTCAAACACGCAAGTGCTAGAGCAGCAATTTTAACCAAATAAAAATTGTATCGCCCTTACAAGACTGAATACTTTTACAACTTAAATAATAAAGCTAATTCCAAAAAAAAAGTAATTAATCTTTGAAGGGTAGAGACTAATATGCAGCAAATTTATATTTATTCCACAATGTCTAAATCGACTACATGGTTTCAACAAAGCACTTCACATGCTATTTAGGGCCAAGAAGTACCTGAAAAGATCAAAACAAAAGGAAGATGAAAGAAATCAGCAGCAGTATCAACTTGCAGCTCAACAAATCAAACAACAACAAAACTCATTTCTTCTAACCACTTTTAACCCAGGTTTTAAGTTTAGAAGATTGAAAAGCAGACCCTAAACCAAATTTCGAACAAATAATGCAGGAAGTTCAGAATTCTTTTAGAGGATTTCTTTCAGTCGTTTCCTAAATTCCAGTATATGTAAAACCTACTCATTTTTACTGAAAACTAACCTTATATAGAGGGTTCTTAGGGCAACAGAATTGATGTTATTATTTTCTAATTACCCCTTCCCCAATTTTCATTCTTGCATTTCCAACCCTGAATTTTAGTTCTGTTTTTTAAGTTAACCCCCAAACCCCACCTTCCTAGCAGTTTCCTAGTTAGTTAGGCCCGATTCCTTCACTTAGATTCCCCTAAATACCCTTGAACCTCCTACTATTTACCCTTATAACCCAGATATGGGTCAAATTGATCCAACAATCAACCTAAAACATTGGCTTGCAAACCCGGACAGACCCCCCCTCCCCCTTTTAGACTTCTGAACCATGAAGCCCAATTCCAATTCAAAATCAAAAGAAAACCCACACAAAAAATATAGGCTAAAGGAGTTGCAAAACCGGAATCCTTTTGAAATAAAATCAAAACAAAAAGAAAACCAATTAATCAAACCTAAACATGAAAATTAAAACAAAAGTAAATTAACATGCTTTTAATTTAATCATGCCAACAAAAAACTGATTCAAAAATAGAAAAATAATAAAGAAAAAGAAAAGTTGAAACAGAAGGAGATGAAGATGAGAACAAAACAAAAGATGAAAGAAAGAAAAAGTCGCCGAAAAAAATACCTAAAAATATGCAGGTGGACAATGGACTTGGACAAATCTTCAACGCGTTTGATTTCAAGCCGAAATTGGCATCAATCGTGTGCTCTTATAGAGAACAGATGAATAAGACCAATTCCAACGCTAATCATTCATTGAAACTTGACGATTTGGGAGATTTGTGGTTTTTAGGGTTTGGGGTGTGGACCTTAGATTTAAGACTCGAAAGTCTTGGTGATGATATGAAGGAAATGAAATAGGAATTTGAGATGAGGGGATGCAAAGGATTTCGGGGTGTGATTTTGGAGGCGGTTTGGGGTGGTGCCTCCACCAGAGAGGGTGAGGAATGTTAGGACGACATTAGGGTTAAGGCTCAAATGAAGAAGATGAAGTGGAAGGGGTATGAGGTTCTCTGATGGGATTCAGACAATTTTAAACGAAATGAGGAAAGTGTTTAAGCCGTTGGATGATGGCAAATGAAGGTTGAGATGGACTTAGAACAAACGAACTCAAAACGGTGTCATTTGGTTAATTAAATGGGACGGACCGGGTTGGGGCATGGTTTGGGCCTGGTCCGAGATGGGTTTTGAGGGAAATGCAATTGGGCTGGCTGAATTGGCCCCAAAAACCAGACTTTTCTTTTAATTCTTTTCCTTTTCCTTTCAATTTCCAATTTTTTTTCTTTTCAAATTAAATTAACACCTAAATTAACTCTTAAACTAAATTTATTTACCAAATTAAACTAATTACTCATCATAGTATTTATAACAATTAATTAATTCCCAAATTAAAAGAAAAACTACAAAATTTAAAATTAAAAGTTTAAAAATGCAAAGTAAGTTATCTTTTGTAATTTTTTATTTTTATAAAATAATTAATTTACTAATTAACCTAAAAATATAGAAATAAATACTAAATGCAAATGCAAAATATTTTTCGTATTTTTATAAATTAAATAAAATTAAAAATGCATAGAAAAATGTAAATAATTAAGAAAATTCTATAATAATTCCTAAAATGGAAAACAATTAAAAGAAAAATCTAATTCCTTGGGATTCTTTAAGAGTAATTTATATAGGGTAAAAATCATGTACTCACAGCTGCCCCTTTTTTCTAGGAGACACGAAGAGTTTTCGAGCAAAGATAAAATGAGCAATTATGAGGGATTTTTACCCGTTTGAAACTCCATGAGAAGAATTTTTGGAAAGAGCCTGACCGAACCTTGCTTCAAAGGTTACCTATATATCCTTGGCTATAAAGGAATCAGGTCAGTGTAGTTCTGAAAGTTTCGGTAGATGGGACTACCAGGAAGTTGTGATTTCACTGTTGCTGCTGCTGCTACTGCTTGTTGAACTCCTTATTACACCAACATGGAAAAATGAAAAGAAATCTAACTAAATAAATCTATCAACTATGAGCTACAAGATTCCTATCTATAAATCTTCCGAAGTTTGATCTTGAGTCTTTGCTGGTTCTTCCTGCAGACTCTGACCTGAATCTTGATGCTCGTTAGCTACATCTACCAACTCATTCTTCATATTTTGGATCAAGGCGGGACATGCGAAGCTTGTTACTTCAATCATATCATGGGCAGTCCGCATCTTTCTCCGCTTCTGCACTTTGAGTTTACTTCTTTCTTGTTTTTTTCTTCTTTTTCTTCTTTTCTTTATTTTGGATTGAGACTTATTCTTTTGGCCATCTCAAACCTTATGCCTCATGGTGAAAATTTGTTCAGGCACCAAAGCAAACAAACGAACAAAATTTTTCTGCTCTAGTTTTCACTAGGAAAATTTCGTGAGTTATTGTAACAAAATCTAAACTATTTCTTTATTGAAAGCAATAAAATCAGGATTATGTATCCTTGGGAAAGAGATTAGGGAGTGGAGCCTTATATCTATACTAAAAATCAACCAGGGACTGGAGACCCTGTGTTTGGAAAAAGTGACTAGGGAGTGGAGACCCTATCTCTAAAAATAAACTCAACTAGGAAGTGGAGACCCTATGTCTAAAATAATCTCAACTAGGCAGTGGAGACCCTATATTGGCAAAAAGCGACTAGGGAGTGGAGACCCTATGTCTAAAATCTCAACTAGGGAGTGGAGACCTTATGTCTAAAATAATCTCAACTAGGGAGTGGAGACCCTATGTTGGCTAAAGGCGAATAGGGAGTGGAGACCCTATTTTGTCAAAAGGCGACTAGGGAATGAAGACCCTATGTCTAAAATAATCTCAACTAGGGAATGAAGACCCTATGTTGGCAAGAGGCGACTAGGGAGTGGAGACCCTATTTCTAAGATCTCAACTAGGGAGTGGAGACCCTATGTTGGCAAAAGGCGACCAGGGAGTGGAGACCCTATGTCTAAAATAATCTCAACTAAGGAGTGGAGTCCCTATATTGGCTAAAGACGACTAGGGAGTGGAGACCCTATGTCTAAAATAATATCAACTAAGGAGTAGGGATCCTATGTTGGCAAAAGGCGACTAGGGGGTGGAGACCCTATATCTAAAATAATCTCAACTAAGGAGTGGAGACCCTATGTTGGCAAAAGGTGACTAGGTAGTGGATACCCTATGTCTAAAATAATCTCAACAAAGGAGTGGAGACCCTATGTTGGCAAAAGTCGACTAGGGAGTGGAGACCATATGTCTAAAATAATCTCAACTAGGGAGTGGAGACCCTATGTTGGCAAAAGGCGACTAGGGGGTGGAGACCCTATATCTAAAATAATCTCAACTAAGGAGGGGAGACCCTATGTTGGCAAAAGGCGACTAGGGGGTGGAGACCCTATATCTAAAATAATCTCAACTAAGGAGGGGAGACCCTATGTTGGCAAAAGGCGACTAGGGGGTGGAGACCCTATATCTAAAATAATCTCAACTAAGGAGGGGAGACCCTATGTTGGCAAAAGGCGACTAGGGGGTGGAGACCCTATATCTAAAATAATCTCAACTAAGGAGGGGAGACCCTATGTTGGCAAAAGGCGACTAGGGGGTGGAGACCCTATATCTAAAATAATCTCAACTAAGGAGGGGAGACCCTATGTTGGCAAAAGGCGACTAGGGGGTGGAGACCCTATATCTAAAATAATCTCAACTAAGGAGGGGAGACCCTATGTTGGCAAAAGGCGACTAGGGGGTGGAGACCCTATATCTAAAATAATCTCAACTAAGGAGGGGAGACCCTATGTTGGCAAAAGGCGACTAGGGGGTGGAGACCCTATATCTAAATAATCTCAACTAAGGAGTGGAGACCCTATGTTGGCAAAAGTCGACTAGGGAGTGGAGACCATATGTCTAAAATAATCTCAACTAGGGAGTGGAGACCCTATGTTGGCAAAAGGCGACTAGGGGGTGGAGACCCTGTGTCTAAATAATCTCAACTAGGGAGAGGAGATCCTATGTTGGCAAAAGGCAACTAGGGAGTGGAGACCCTATGTCTAAAATAATCTCAACTAGGTAGTGGAGACCCTATGCTAGCAAAAGGCGACTAGGGAGTGGAGAACCTATGTCTAAAATAATATCAACTAGGGAGTGAAGACCCTATGTGTGCAAAAGGCGACTAAGGAGTGGAGACCCTATGTCTAAAATAATCTCAACTAGAGAGTGGAGACCGTATGTTGGAAAAAGCATAAAAATAGATATTGGGGGTCCTAAGCTACTATTTTTTTAAATTTTCTTCCTATATCATTTTCATTTAGTTTTGTTTTCTCTTTTATTTTTTTTCTTTTTTTTTCAATAGAATGAATGAATACAGGAAAGAATTCTAGAGGGGACTTCCCTTTTTATGGATTGCTGATGCAAAGCTGCTTCTAGCGCCTGCGCATTTCTTTTTGGTTGCACCTGCTTCTTGCAAGGTTGCCCTGGATTGCACCTGTTTCAGGTTTTCAATCAAATAACAATTGTTAGTTTGAAATGGTGGTTGGTTTTGTGGACTTGATCTCGGCCCAATGCTTTTGATGAGAACCTCTGTTGCTTACTGGCTTTTTAAAGATTGAACTTTATTCTAAAATGAGGAACTCAACTTTCCAAAATTTCACATGACGGTCCACCCGTGTGGGACTTTGGCCTTTTCATCTTATTCTTCCTCTATGAGCATTTGACTTTGGATTTCTTTCATTTTCAATAATTTTGACTTTAGAGCATCGGCCATCATGGCCAGTCGGGATCGACTTGATGCACCTGCTAAGGCTGGGTGCTTTTCTTTGGATTTGGCTTTTATTAAGCAGAAACCTTTAAAACCAATCTTTCCACCTTTTCATTGTATTAGTTTCGGAGAAAAATTAAATCGAAAGGGATTTAAAGAAAAGTAAACAAAGGACGAGAAGGTGAATTTAAATAGAAGTATCCCTTTCGGGGAGGAAAGAAAGATTTATCTGGAGTGCATGAAAACTTCAATAGACATGACAAGCTTCTTGGACTGGATACCTAGTCTGCACAACTATCCAAATTCTCATAAACCCATTGCGACCCGTGTTTTAAAATCGAGAAACCTTGCCAGGACTCTTTCAGTGCTAATGGTTGTGAGGGATTTCTTCTTTTCGATCAACGACGCCCTTTGTGGGTTTTCGCCAATTGACCTCTCTCATTTCTCTTCTCACCGTTGCCTTATAGTGCTCTTTACGAGTTTTCACTAACAAGACTCTCCCATTTCAATTTCTCTGCTCACCATCACCTTACGATGCCCGTGGGTTTTCACCAATAAGACTCTCTCATTTTATTTCTCTCATCCTGATTGTTTCGGATCCAAACAACTGTGCTCTCCAATTTTGAACATCTTTTACCAATTGATCGGAAGGACATGAACAAGGTATGGGTAAAAAGAACTTGGATCGAATGACAAATTTGGAACCGTTCAAGCGGGATCATCACCGAACCATTATAGCATTTGCCACAGTTTCACTTTTGGGGGAAATTAGATTTTTGTTTTGGTGTGACTGAACCCAGAGAGAGGCTGCCTACGTATCCTTTCGAAATCAAGTCGAACGTAGTTCAGGGAAACATTTTGTTTTGTTATTTTTTTTTTCAAGTTCCAAAGAGGGTATTGAAAGAGAGGTAACCGACTCAAAGGGTTAGCAAAAGATTGGAGTGTTTGGGGTAGCGAGAATGAAATCCTTCGTCATCCCAATCGGATAATGTTGTTGCTGCAGAAAGACTAGACATAATACCTTTTGACTGCATCTGCATTTACAGTTGTTTGGGGGTCGTTTCTTTTGATGTCTCCTAGGTACAACGCCCCTTTTGGCAACAATTTTCTGATAATGTATGGGCCCTTCCAGTTTAAAGCAAACTTTCCTTTTGCTTCCTGGGGGTGAGGGAGAATACGCCTCAAAATGAGTTGTCCCACTTCGAAGTTCCTAGGCCGCATTTTGTCGTTGTAAGCACGGGCTATTCTTTGTTGATACAACTACCCGTGACAGACTGCGGCCATTCGCTTTTCATCAATTAGGGTTAACTGTTCTAGATGAGTTTTGACCCATTCACTGTCTTTAATTTCAGCTTCAACAATGATCTGAAAAGAAGGGATTTCAACTACTGCGGGTATTACGGCTTCAGTGCTGTAAACCAATAAGTATGGGGTTGCTCCGACTGATGTGCGCACAGTAGTGCTATATCCCAATAATGCAAATGGTAACTTTTCATGCCATTTCCTAAAACTTTAGATCATCTTTCTCTGAATCTTTTTGATGTTCTTGTTCGCTGCTTCGACAACACCATTGGCTTTAGGCCGATAAGGGGTGGAATTTCGATGCGTGATCTTAAATTGCGCACATATCTCCCTCATCAAGTGACTATACAAGTTTGCAGCATTATCTATAATGATAGTTGAGGGAATACCAAAACGGCAGATGATATGGGAGTGCACGAAGTCTACCACAGCTTTCTTAGTGATAGCTTTGAGAGTAATTGCTTCAACCCACTTTGTGAAGTAGTCGATGGCGGCCAATATGAATCTATGCCCATTTGAAGCTTTTGGCTCGATCAGCCCAATAACATCCATACCCCAAGCAACAAATAGCCACGACGCTAACATAAGATGCAGTTCTGTAGGTGGTGCATGAATTAGATCATCGTGCACCTAACAGTGATGACATTTCCGGACAAAACTGAAGCAATCTTTTTCCATAGTCATCCAATAATATCCTGCTCGAAGGATTTTCTTTGCCAAGACGTATCCATTCATGTGGGGTCCACACACCCCTGTGTGCACTTCATGCATAATTCTCCCTGCCTCTTCGGCCTGCCTCTTCGGCAGCCACACATCTTAGCAAGTTGAGATCTGGAGTCCTTTTATATAAGACCTTGCCGCTCAAGAAGAAACTACCGGCAAGTCTCCTAATGGTTCTCTTTTGGTCTCCATTATCTTGCTCGGGATATTCTTTAATTTTCAGAAATCTCTTGATATCATGATACCATTGTTGAACATTTGGTTCCAACTCAACCGTATTGCAGTAACCATGCCTTTCTCAGATTTGGATCTCCAACGGGTCAATGTGTAGATTGCTTGGATACGCAACATCGAGGCCAAATTAGCGAGTGCATTGGCTAACTCATTGTGAAAACGAGGAATGTACCTGAACTCGACTAACTTGAACTGCTTGCTAAGATCTTCTACATGTTGCCTGTATGGGATAAGCTTGACATCCCGAGTTTCCCATTCACCCTGAGCTTGTCGGATAATCAAGTCTGAATCCCCCATGATCAATAGTTCTTCAACATCTTGGTCAATTGCCATATTCATACCCACAATGTAGGCTTCATACTCAGCAGTACTATTTGTGCAGAAAAACTGAAGCCGGGCTATGGCTGGATAGTGCTGACTAGTGGGTGATATCAAAATTTCCCCAATTCCAACGCCTTTTGCGTTCATAGCTCCATCAAAGAACATTTTCCAAGCATTGGTGTCTTATAATGTTACCTCAACTAAATTCACCTCCTCATACGGAAAGTAAATACTCAGAGGTTGATATTCATCATCAACAGGGTTTTCAGCTAGGTGATTTGCTAAAGCCTGGGCTTTTATTACCGTGCGGGTGACATAGACTATATCAAATTCAGTGAGCAAGATTTGATATTTTTCTAACCTCCCTGTAGGCATCGGCTTCTGGAATATGTACTTTAAGGGATCCAGCCTGGTGATGAGGTAAGTGGTGTAGGACAACAGGTAATGCTTAAGCGTTTGAGCGACCCAAGTTAAGGCCCAGCAAGTCATTTCCAACAAGGTATATTTAGCTTCATAACTTGTGAACTTCTTGCTCAAATAATAGATTGCTTGATCTTTCCTCCCAGTCACATCATGTTGCCCGAGGAAACACTGAAAGAATTCTCCAAAACTGTCAAATACAAAAACAAAGGCCTCCCAGGTTTGGGTGGGACCAAGACCGGCAGATTTGACAGATATTCTTCGATTTTATTGAAGGCCTCTTGACAATCATCTGTCCACTCAATCGCCGCATCTTCTTCAACAGTTTGAATATAGGCTTACAGGTGGAAGTCAATTGAGCAATGAACCGGCTGATGTAATTCAACCTTCCTAGCAGGCTCATAACCTTTTTTTTGGTTTTCGAAAGATGCAAATCCCGAATAGACTTTATTTTCATTGGATCTAACTCGATGCCCCTTCGAATGACTATAAACCCCAAGAGTTTGCCAGACGGAACCCCAAATGCACATGGGTTTAACTTTAAATCATACTTACGCAGCCACTCAAAAAACTTTCTCAAGTATCGAACATGGTCATCCTGTGTTCTGGATTTGATGATCACATCGTCTACATACACCTCAATATCTTAGTGCATCATATCATAAAAGATGGTAGTCATGGTACTCATATAGGTTGCCCCGACATTCTTTAAATCAAAAGGCATGACCCTGTAACAATAGGTGCCCCAGGGTGTGGTGAAGGTTGTCTTTTCCGCATCCTCTTCATCCATCAACACCTGATGATATCCTGCATAACAATCTATGAAAGACTGTATCTCATGTTTGGTGCAGTTATCAACAAGGATGTGGATATTTGGCAAAGGGAAATTGTCCTTGGGACTTTCAGATCTCGGCAGTCAATACACAACCGGGTTTTCCCGTCTTTCTTTGGCACGTGAACTACATTAGCTAGCCATGTGGTGTATCAGACCACTCGGATCACCCCCACCTTCAACTATTTGGTGACCTCTTCTTTGATCTTGTCACTGATATCAGTTTTGAACTTTTTTTGTTTTTATTGGACAGGGGGATAATCGGGGTAAGTCAGCAATTTGTGGACCACCAAATCGACACTTAATCCTGGCATGTCATCGTAGGACAAGGCAAACACATCTTTGAATTCAAACAAAAGTTGGATCAATGCGTCCATGGTTCTTTCATCTATGTGAATGCTTATCTTGGTTTCTTGGACTTCTTCAAAGCTACCCAAATTAACCGGCTCGGTTTCATTTAAGTTCGGTTTAGGTTTATTCTCAAATTGTTCCAATTCTCGATTTATTTCCCTAAAAGCCTATCCTTTATCATATTCCGATTCTTGATTCATTATTTAACAATTAGACAGCGTGTTTGGATCTGAGCATGAAGTTCGCAAGCATGTCATATTATTTAAAGCAGCATTATTAGAACTGAAAGAAGAAAATAAGAAAAGGTAACAAAATCAGAAAGAATAAAGAAAGATAAACGATGAAATATTGATTTCATTGAATTTTGAAGATAGCATGGTTTACATTGGAATTTAAAGACAATAAACTAAAAGAAATATCTGAGTTACACCTTAGAATAAATTGTGATGTAGAAAAGGTGGCAAGACTGGACTACCGGGATTCCCGCCTGACTCGGAACGGAGTAGCCCTCTAGTTTTGTAATTTAGCATTGGGCCCCATATACAGTACCTCAGCGGTGCTCGAGCCTTCTCCCGACTGAACCATGTAGGTTTCATACAACATTTTCCTCATGGCCCCACATATTTCTTTTATTTCTTCGACCGTGAAGGCCTCATCTTCTTCTACTTCATTGTACTTGGGCCTGATGAATGTTTTGTAGAGATTCAAAACCGGTTGAGGTAAAAACCAACCATTGCTCTTTCGTTCATCTGCCCATGTCACATCAGCTTTTGTGGCATGAAAACCCACATCGAAAAACTTCTCGCTGGTAGGCAAAGTGATAGGTTCTGTGCTACCTTGAAGTGATGTCCCGAGCCCCTTCCCCAGTTTATAACCATGCCTGATCATTTCCTTGGCAACCATAATTGATGCATTTGAGAGAAAAGCTTGAGGACAAGGGTTTCCTTCTTCACATTGGTCTGTGACCACAACCTCGAAAGCTTGATAGACTATATGTTCACTGCTTCCCTAGCTTCGAGATAGGGGACTGATGGGTCCCGGTAAATTGATTGCTCGCCCTCTCCGTGGACTATAATCTCCTCATCTTCATGTTCAAATTTCACCATCTAGTGGAGAGTGAAAGGTATAGCCCCTGCTGCGTGAATCTAGGGCCTTCCCAAGAGGAAATTATAAGCAGTGTGCATGTCTAAGATCTGAAAGGTCACCTAGAAATCCATAGGACCAATAGTCAAAATCAAATTGATCTCGCATATGGTATCTATTTTGATGCCATCAAAGGCATGCACACAGACATTATTAGGACTGATTCTCTCAGTCCCAATCTTCATTCTTTGCAAAGTTGAGAGAGGGCAAATATCAACTACGGACCCACCATCCAGCATGACTCTTTTCACATAGTACCCTTCGAATTTAACTGTCAGATGAAGGGATTTGTTGTGGGCGGACCCTTCCAAGGGAAAATCATTCTTGCTAAAAGAAATCTGATCGACTGTGAAGAATCTTTCCGCCATCCTCTCCAGTTGTTCAATAGTGATTTCAATCGGGACGTACGCTTCATTGAGGGTTTTTATCAGCACTTTCTGATACTCGGCTGAGCTTACCAATAGGGACAGGAGTGAAACCTACGAAAGACACTCTCGAAGTTGGTCTATTATCTCATAGTCCGCAGCTTTCATTTTGCGAAAGAATTCTTCGGCTTCTTCGGCACTAACTGGCTTTTTGATCAGGAAGCATTTCTTCTTGGCTTTGTTCAATTCCTCTAGGTTAAGGTGTTTCTCAGCTGGTTTAGTTTCATTTGCTTCTCCTAAAAACTCTTTTCCCTTGTAAGTTACTAGCGCCTTGCTGTAATTCCATGGAATGACAGTAGGGTCTGTCATGGGCCTCTGCGATGCGCGGCTAACGACCACTGGCTCATTTAGCCTTGGTGAAATTACTGGCCCCCGTACCATATAGGTCCCCTTAGGCACGTACATCTTGGGTCCCTTGTTCAGCTCGAACCTTCTTGGAACACTCAAAGTCTTTTGCTCTTTCCTGTGACCCCGTGGGGGATAAAAATGATATCTTTTGGGGGTGCTGCCCCAGTTTTGGTTTCCACTGCCTTTTCTGCATTTTGAGGTTGGGTTTACTCTTCTTCTCCCCTCTGTATTGTTTTGCAGCAGCCTTTGGATTTTTCTCGATAACACCGATTGCAATGATGGCTTTTAAAGCAGGATCATACTCCTTATCCTCGCAAATCATTCCAATGACCGGCCCGTTGTTATGAGCTGGTAATGGGTTGTTGATCACATTATGAACTTCCTCATCCTTCAGCACTATCCATTTTTGCTCTATGAGGTTTTCAACAGCCCTTTTCAGAGTCCAACGGTCTTCAGTGTCATGTCCTTCTGCCCCAGAATGATAGGCACATCTAGCACCGGGTCAGTAAAAAGGCGATTTTGGGTTTTGCCTGGTTTGGGGTACTGGTTGTAACAAACCTATTTGGACAAGTTTAGGGAAAAGGCTAGAGTATGATTCACCAATAGGCATGAAATTTGCTATCCTGGGTGGCTCCCGGGCATGGGCATTGTAGAGGAAGTTACTTTGTAGAGGTTGGGGATTATACTGGGCTTCGCGAGGAGGTTGATTTCTAGGAAATGGATCTTGGTTTTGGTTGAACTGTTATTGTGGCCTAGCGTATGGCTTGGCGTTCATCACTTCATACGGCTGAGGGGCCATAGCATAGGCCACATCCTGATGAGGATAATAATGTTGTGGGGTTCTTGCAGGGAAGTAAGGTTTGGGTAGACGAGGGTTTCTGGGACCTGAAGTCGCTATTGCCATTTCTTCCTTTTTCTTTCGTTCGCTACACCTCTGGACCTGCCTTGGATTGCTTGGGATGTAGCTCTTATGGCAGATTGGCTCAATATGCACCCTGTTTTCAGACCATTATCGACATCTCACCAATCTTGTTGGCCTCAGCAAACAGTTTCCTCATCGCAGACAACATATTCTGAAAGTAGTCAGCCTCTTGGGCTTGAAGAAAAACACTAACCATTTCCATTTCATCCATTTGGGGCTTGACCCTGGCCGCTTGTTCGCTCCATTTAACAGCATATTCTCGAAACTTTCTGAGAACTTCTTCTTGATGTTCGACAGAGAATTCCTGTCGGGAGCTATGTCTATGTTATACTAAAATTTCCTGACAAAATCTCGAGCCAGATTGTTCCAAATGTGCCAACGAGATATATCCTGATCCATGTACCACTCGGAAGCAATGCCTACTAGACTTTCTCCAAAATAAGCCATGAGAAGCTCCTCTTTTCCACCTGCTCCTCTCAGTTGATTGAAGTACCTCTTAATGTGGGCTATGGGATCCCCGTGCCCGTCACACTTTTCAAACTTCGGGGTCTTGAAATCTAGTGGTAAATGCACATGTGGGAACATACACAGATCATCGTAGGAAATGCTCTTTTGTCCGCTCTAACCTTGTATATTTTAAGGCTTTTCTCCATGCTCCTTATTTTTCGGGTGATTTTCTCCTGCTCGGGGTTCTTGGTAGTTTTCTCCTGTCCCGTAGTAAACTTGTACCGAGGTTTTTGAGGGTAAGAATTGGTGGTGAACTGGGTAGGTTCTGGTGGAAAAGATGGTTCTTGGAAGGTGAAGGATGAGGGATCAAAGCTAGTCCTGGGCAAAGTGGGTTGTGTCGTAGCTGAAGAAGGCGGTGCGGTGAATATATTGGAGGCCTTCCCGAAATCACTTGTGGGCGAACCTCAGAAGGTGTTCCGACGAAGTGAGCTGAGATGGTAGGGTATCCAAGTGGGGTATTTGGGTAACTTATCGGGGCGTTGGAATTTCCATTTGCCCTGGGAAGTAACTCGGGGAAGCCAGGTATGGCGCTTGGTGGCTCCCTGCCATTGGACCAGGCATCCTACATTTCAAGCTTGCGGAGGCGCAGTGCCCTATTTTCTTCAGCAGCTGCTGACTCGGAGGTTGAGATAACAGATAGCGGGCTATCCTCCGGGATAGGAACTATTGGCAGATGACTTTCCGACAACATTTCAACACTTCCTTTTGATCTTGTAAAGTACGGATGTGAAGCCAGATTACCACAAAACCAACCACCTTAATATAGAACCTATTCGATAACAAACACAACAAACCGGTTAGTGTGAGACAACTAACACATAGGTAATCAGACGTTGGGGGTGTGATTCACCTATACAATTAAGTGCATTTTCTATATGTTTTGCAACGGTTGCGTGTTTCATCCCAGCTTTTGTTTATCTCCCTAATTTTCTCCCTTACTCTTTTTGCACCCTCATTTTCTCTCTTTTTGGTTTTTTTTTTCTTTTGGCCTTCTCTCTCTTTTCTTTTATTCGAGTTATTTGCAAAAATCATGACTGGATCCTATGAGGATTGCCTACGTATCACGACGCTGCGTGAATCAAATCATCACGTAGTTCAAGAAATAAATGCAAAAAATAAGGAAATAATTTTTGGAATTTTCCAATTTTTCTGTAATAAAAACTCTACTATTCTCTATTACAAAAAACTCCATCATACTCTTTCAAGGAATTTAAACTACAAACAGACTCGAAACATACTTAAAAACTAGAAACTGAAATATAGATTCAGAAATAAAAATTAAGAGTACATAAGTGCTTCTACTCTAGGGGTCCGTGGGACATCAGTCGGTTTTGCCACGGGCCTATGCACAAGATCCCCTTGAAGATGTTCCAGGTCACTCATTATTCGGCGAACAAAGTTCATTACCGCAGCAAAGAAGGTGGTTCGAGTCATGTCTTCACATTCATGGCACTTCATGACGATGTAGTCAGCAATTACTCTAATCATTTCCCTGATGATACCCTTTTCTTGGAGCAAACGCCTGATTTGCTGAGATCTAGCTTCTAGCACTTGGGTGTCATGATGGGTAACCTTGTAGCTGCTGTATATCTTCCTCCAGCTGGGCCATTAATGCATAGTAATGTTCCCTTTCTGCTTTAAAGTTCTTATCTTGCTTGGCCATCTCATTTTCGAGGGTAGTTAGCCTTTTCTTTAGATTTATGACCGTTCACTCATATTTCCTTTTCATCTTCCATATAAACTCCGCCCGTCCTTCTGCATTCTTTGTCAGCTGTGCTCGGGCTCTTGCTAGATTAACCTTGGATTTTCTAAGTCATCCTGATACTCGGATACTTTCCTTTTAAGACCACTTATGAGCCTTTCATCTGTTTCGCTCCTTTCTTGGTTATCAGCAGCTATTTTTATGTTTTGAATATGGGCACGAAGGGCTTTGTTTTCTTGAACCAGTTTATTCTTTTCCCCTTCATTGGTAGCATTTTGTATACTATTGTCAAATTTTAGATCCATGATTTGTCCCTCCAAATTGCTTATCTTGGCCTTGTAGCTCGCTTTTTTCTCCAACCAATCCCATTTCCCCCGTGAATCATCTGTGAATTGTTGGACGTGGGGTCTTTTAGCAAGCCGTTCGGGCTCCTGATGGATTTGAAATCTTTTCCCAAACCAAATCATGTAGTTAGGCGCTATTTCGCCTTTAGATAGATCCCGCACCCGAGTCTTTGGCTCTAGAAATCTACACTCATTCCAAATCTGACGAACTTTTCCTTCTGGGAATACAGATTTTGGACCCAATTCAATAACCTATCGGCTCAGATCTTCATCATGTGGGATAGTTTGGCATCTGCCTAGTTGCTGCAGCACCCTGTGTGGCGTATATGGCTGAATGCTCCGGAGGCCCATTAAGAGAAGATAGCACACCTCGGGTGACATGTAAATGACTTCAGTGACAGGGAGCCAACCGAAAGTGCACTCAATTTTTTCCGAAGTTAGGGAACTCAAATGTGCAAACCAAGCCTCTGTACCTTCTGGAAATTCACAACCCACCACTCGGTTTTCATACTCTTCAATGTAATTTAAGCCAGCCATGCTGTAGTTCATGTACCCCAAGCGATGACAAAGATGTTCTTGTATCCAAAGTTGTATAACCAAGTTACAGCCCTGGAAGAATTTTCCCCCTTCTTGGCAGATGGTTAAAGCTCGATAGATCTCAGCTAAGATCATTGGAACAAGGGTGCCATTAGCTTTTTTAATCATGACGTTGACTATTCCCACAAGACCTAATACTATGTTGCCATATTTTCTTGGACATATTATGACACCCAAGAATGCCACGATAAAAGCCAAACCACTGTCCGGTGCCTCAAAACCGCGAGATTGCCATAGCGCTGGTACAAGAAGTGGAAAGTGCAAAACCCTTCGGATAAATTCCCATCCTGAACCTCCCGACTGATGCTCAACAGATCTAAAAACTTGTGAGGAGACACTGTTCTTGGCGACACTGGGTACCGACTTCTGATATTCCCACTAAAATCGGCATAGCCCGTAATTTCCTCCGGCATGGGCGTGAGCTCAAAATCAGAAAAGTGAAATACATTATGAGTCGGGTCCCAAATAGGTATCAAGGCCTCAATCACGCCCAACCTCGATTTGATCTTCAAAAGTCCCACGAGACCGCCCTAAGCTTTTACCACAGTCCCTCTACTGACTTTTCCTAAGTCGTTCCACCACATATGAAGCTGTAATGGGATTTTCTCAAGAACTACAAAGGGTTCATTTTTAATTGTGCTCATTCTGCACATTTATTAGGCTGATTTGGTTAAGAAATCATGATTTATTTTGACTCAAGAGAAAGTTATCAATTTTCAATTCAAATTTTTTTTCAAGGATTTTCATTTTTTTTTTAAAAACCCCGGCCTTGCAAATACGACCCTTCAGCACTTCAGGAAAAAAGATTTTAGGGTTGTGTTTGTTAATCAGTCAAAAATTTAAAAAGGAAACCATATGTGGCTATTCTTGCAAAAACAACTTTCTGGCGCCCTTTTGGGGACGTTTTGGCTATTTAGACAAGAATGGCATCACCTAACTTATTTATGACAAAATAACAAAAATATTTTTTGTTCTTTTCGGGTTATTTTGGCAAAAATGGAGTTGGACCCGGTGAGGGTTGCCTACGTATCCCACATCCGATGAGAATCAAACTTGCGTTGTTCTGGCAATTTTGACATAATAAAAACAATACCAAAAATTTTCTTAAAACAAAATTTATTTTTTCTTTTTAAAAAAAAATGTTTCGGCAGAGTTTCAGCACTTTTGGACATTGGGTTTTTCAAAAACAGGTAATTATCTCTCTGAGCCCTCAAATTGATTTTTCTCTTTCCCAACTTTTCTCCATTATTCATAAGTCGGTCAACATGCAATCCAAAGCAAATAAATGCACAAGTAGCAAGTAGAATGCATCCAGATGGTCTTTTCATTTCGGGTACATCTGTCCTAGACAGACCCAGCCCATGTGTTGAGTCTCCAAAGTCAAATGCATGCGATGCAAACAAGCGTTCCTACTAGGGATCCGGTATGAGGCTTTGTTATACTAGGTTTAAAAAACTGGGTGTACTTTTCTAGACCTAGCTTACCCAAACGGACAACGCGAGCTAGGGGCAGCGTACTGGGAATACAGAAGCTTCACCGGCTTTGCAACTTGTCCGAACCTCGTTCTAAAATTGGGATATGACTCTAACAGAAAAGAAGTCACAAGAAGTGCACACTTCCTAGATGATTTAGAAGACTCAGAGAGAGGAGGATTTCGTAGCAATTTTATATACATTCCAAACAATATCAAAGAGGTAGAAAGCGGCAATTAGCACATTAGGCTCAACATGTAAAAATTAGATAAAACAAGCCAACTATAACAGTTATTCTAAGCTCGAATTCTTAAACCATGAACCGAAGTTCCGGTTTTGGGTTCCCAGCAGAGTAACCAGAGCTGTCACACCTCCTTTTTTGGGGATATAAGGGAGTTTTTCCAATTAAAGTGATATTATTCGAAATAGAATTATTTTATTTAATTTAGAGTCGCCACTTGAAATAATTTAATTGGTGTTACAAGTCACCGTTTTATTTTTAATCCCAAATCGAGAAAATTCGACATTCCTTTTGAAGTCTGCGAACCAGAAATTCTAAGTAAGGAATTCTGTTAACCCGGAAGAAGGTGTTAGGCATTCCCGGGTTCCGTAGTTCTAGCACGGTCGCTTAAACTATTATAGTTGGCCTATTATCCGATTTATTATATGTTTTAACCTATCGTTTATCTTTAAATTATTAACCGCTTTTAATTATTTTAAAATGCTTTTTAGGAAATATTCAAAGTTATTTAAAACATGCCATGAACCATACCACATGAAATGCACCCGCGGTTCGTGACACATTCTATTTAATATTGTTAAGAATTAAATTTGGGTCACATGAAATGTGCACCCGAAGTTAATAAATAAAAGAAAATTAATTTATAGAACGTGCCTAAAGCAACTACGAAAGCTCAAATTATTAACAAAGTTTGTGAGGGCCATAAAAATTCAACTGATGGCACGCCTCAATTTTAGGACTATTCAACTTTTAATTAAATTTGTGAGGGTCATTTATTATGGGTTTTAAATATGGCGCACCTCAAATCTATTTCTTCAAATAATTTCTTGAATTAGTCTTATGAGGGCCATGTGTGATGTAGTTAGAAATGGCACACCTCAATTTATTATACACTTAATTAAACCTGAAGATCACTAATAGTTGCAAACGGTTCAGAATTAAAGGAAGCTATCAATGGTGAGCACAATTGGGCTGTGGATCATTTCAGAGAATGGCACAGCGTAAAACTCCTCGAGCTCTTAGGGTCAGACGACCCAATTTATTAAAGGGACAAAGAAACTGGGATTTAGAGGGGGGCCCAGGATGGAAAGAAAGGGGGAAGGGGCCTGGAACACGAGCCTGGCTTGGGCCAGGTTATCTTGTGCCATTTAAAAGACTAGTTGTTTAAGGGACAATGGGTCAACATTTAAAACATAAAGAACACTTTAATTAACCCAAACACTGATCTATATTAAATTAAATTGATTTCATCAAATCAAATAAGAAAACCCATCATCTACTTCAAATCCAAATTTCAAGGCATTCGAATACCATACAATCAACGAGCACTCAAGCCACATGCATTCAGAAATCAAAATTACTATTAATTGAGATTAAATTCTTACACACGGTAATTCTAACAGTAGAGTACTTCAAATATTTAGACTAAATATTAAAATAGCACAGTAGTCCCTAATTTTGTTTAGATGTTAAAACCAACACCTAAAACAGCTAAGCTATAAAGTTTCAACAACCACCACCAACATGATATCCAAATTACTAACCTCAAACATAAAAAAGATACAGAGTTTAACTAAGAATTCAGCTAAGCATATTGTTCATTAAGTTTCCATCATAATAGTCCAAACACACAAGTACTAGAGCAACAATTTTAACCAAATAAAAATTGTACTGCTCTTACAAGACTGAATACAGTACAACTTAAATAATAAAGTTATTTAAAAAAAAGTGATTAATCTTTGAAGGGTAAAGGCTAATGTGCAGCAAATTCACATTTATTTCACAATGTCCAAATCGACTACATGGTTTCAACAAAGCACTGCACATGCTACTTAGGGTCAAGAAGTACCTGGAAAGATCAAAATAAATAGAAGATGAAAGAAATCAGCAGTAGTATCAGCTTGCAGCTCAGCAAATCAAACAACAGCAAAACTCATTTCTTCTAACCACTTTTGACCCAGAATGAACTAGAAATCTTGAATGTTTCAAGTTAATAAGATTGAAAAGCAGACTCTAAACCAAATTTCGAACAAATAATGCAGGAAGTTTAGTATTCTTTCAGAGGATTTCTTTCAGCCGTTTCCTAAATTTCAGTATATGTAAAACCTGCTTATTTTTACTAAAAACCAACCTTATATAGAGTGCTCTTAGGACAACAGAATTGATTCTATTATTTTCTGATTACCCGTTCCCCAATTTTTATTCTTGCATTTCAAACCCTAAATTTTAGTTCTGTTTGTTAAGTTAAACCCCAAACTCCACATTCCTAGCAGCTTCCTAGTTGGTTAGGCAAGATTCCTTCACTTCGATTCTCCTAAATACCCATGATCCCCCTGCTATTTACCCTCATAAACCAGATATGGGTCAATTTGACGCAAAAATCAACCCAAAACCTGGGCTTGCAAACCCGGATTGACCCTCCCCACCTTCCTTTGGGCTTCTGAACCATGAAGCCCAATTCCAATTCAAAATCAAAAGAAAACCCACAAAAAATATAGGCTAAAGGAGTTACAAAACCAGAATTCTTTTGAAATGAAACCAAAACAAAAAGAGAAGGAATTAATCAAACCTAAACATGAAAATTAAAACACACGTAAATTAACATGCTTTTAATTTAATCATGCAAACAGAAAACTGATTCAAAAATAGAAAAATAATAAACAAAAGAAAAGAGGAAACGGAAGGAGATAAAGTTGAGAACAAAACAAAAGATGAAAGAAAGAAAAAGTGGTCGAAAAAAAATACCTAGAAATAGGCGGGTGGACAAATCTTCAACGCCTTTGATTTCGAGCCGAAATTGGCATCAATCGTGTGTTCTCGTTGAGAACAAACGAATAAGACCAATTCCAACCCTAATCATTCATTGAAACTTGACAATTTGGGAGATTTGTGCTTTTTAGGATTTGGGGTATGGACCTTAGATCAGAGATTCAAAAGTCTTGGTGATGATTTGAAGGAAATGAGTTAGGGATTTGAGATGAGGGGATGGAAAGGATTCCGGGGTGTAATTTTGGAGGCGGTTTGGGGTGGCGCAGCCACCGGAGTGGGTGAGGAGTGTTAGGGCGGCGTTAGGGTTAAGGCTCAAATGAAGAAGATGACGTGGAAGGGGTACGAGGTTCTCTGATGGGATTCAGACAATTTTAAATGAAATGAGGGGAAGTGTTTAAGCCGTTGGATGATGGCAAATGAAGGGCTGAGATGGAGTTAGAACAAACGAACTCAAAATTGTGTCGTTTGGTTAATTAAATGGGACGGACCAGGTTGAGGCATGGTTTGTTCCTGGTCTGAGACGGGTTTTGAGGAAAATGCAATTGGGCTGGCTGAATTGGCCCCAAAAATCAGCCTTTTCTTTTGATTTTTTTTCCTATTCCTTTCAATTTTTAATTTTCGATTTTCAATATTCTTTTTTTTTCTTTTCAAATTAAATTAAAACCTAAATTAACTCTTAAACTAAATTTATTTACCAAATTAAACTAATTACTCATCATAGTATTTACAACAATTAATTAATTCCTAAATTAAAAGAAAAACTGCAAAATTGAAAATTAAAAGTTTAAAAATGCAAAGTGAGTTATTTTTTGTAATTTTTTATTTTTATAAAACAACTAATTTACTAATTAACCTAAAAATGTAGAAATAAATCCTAAATGCAAATGCGTAATATTTTTTTCGTATGTTAATGAATTAAATAAAATTAAACATGCACAGAAAAATGCAAATAATTAAGAAAATTCTATAATAATTCCTAAAATGGCAAACAATTAAAAGAAAAATCTAATTCCTTGGGATTCTGTAGGAATAATTCATATAGGGCAAAAATCACGTGCTCACAGATGTAGTGGTCTTGTCTTGGAGCAATAGTAAAGTTGTCTCCATCTGACCTATATGTTATGAGTTCGAGTAATGGAAGCAGCTAATAATATTTGCATTAGGGTAAAATATCTACATCACACCCATTGAGCGGCCCTTCCCCATACCCAACGTGAATGCGGCCTGCCCTTCCGTAATTGTCTTAGTCCATCTTAATAACATATGCGAAACTCTTTACATGTCTAAATACAGGGCTGACTCTAATGCACAAGCCACTAATTTTTTTTTAGGGCCCCATACTAGTAATAATTGCAGGAATTTGATGTTTGGGGATTGTTACACAAATAGTATGTAAGATTCAATGTTTCCCTTTTCTAGCTACTAATATACATAGATTATATTTGGGTGAATTCTTCTTCTTTTTCTTTAAAAATACATTGAATTAAGATAGAAATTATAAAAAAAAGGCCTCATATTCATATTTGGATTTAGGCCCCAAAATATATGGAGCCCCCCCGTCTAAATAGAATCTTATAGAAGGACCACGATGCTTACTTTCTCAGATTCTTGGTTTAATGTGAATAAAAACTGAGATGAAATCTTTTACGATACATCAATTTTTACAACAGGGAATTGTAAAAAAAAAAAAAAAAAAGGAAATAAGG
>MU742220.1:0-15187 GCA_026770625.1 Nicotiana glauca
TTTAAAATAATTTTTAAAACTCCAATTTGAAACTACTCCCAAATTTGAATTGGTAATTTATTATTTTTTAATTTTGTTTTTTATTTTAAAATTATTTTAAAACTTCAACTTGAAACTACTTCCCGATTTGAATAGGTAGTTCTTCTCTTTTTTATTTTTTATACTATTTTTTTGCCTTTTATTTAAAATAATTTTAAAAATCCAACTTGAAACTACTCCCACCCAATTTGAATGGGTAGTATTTTTTTATATATTTATTTTTCGTTTTTTTAATATTTAATTATAAGATATTTATATTTATTAATCCAAATAAAATAACCAATTAATACATACATACATAAATTCATACATACATATATAGTAGTTTTTTATTTTATTTATTATTTGATTTTTATATATATTTAAATTTAAAAATAATAACCAATAACTAATTATAAACTAAATAACTAACTATGCCATGTGACATTTTTTTAGGTTGCCACTTGGCTTGAGGAGATGACTTTTTCTCTCCTTTTAATAATATATAGATAGTTATGATAATCAAATGATTGTGATAATTCCAAATGTAACATCGAAAAATTAACAGAGTAACAAATATTTTTTTAATATTGACCGTGCAACGCGCGAGTACGGCTACTAGTTAATACTTAACTATATCCTCGGCATATTCCTAAATTTCTTTTTACTGGCACAATTAAATAGGATATTTGCTTAAATCATTATCAGTCAGTCGACTCATTCCACCTATCGAAGGTGCAAAGAAGAGGGATTGACGTTGGATCTTAGATTGGTTCAAATTTCAAACTGGTCCAAAGGTTCGTTTGATGGTGGGCCACGGTAAATGATGCAACGCGATTAAGCAATCGTACTGTCTAGGCCACCGTACTATAAGAAAGAAACTAAAAATAAAATCAACCTACAGCAAGCCTTTAAATATCGGGATAATTTCACATAAGAGCGATTGAGCTCCCTATTTTTTAATTTTATAACCCATATTTTAATTTACAATCAACTAGCCCAAAAATAATAGGCTAAGATTCAACATCCAACTCAATAGGTTCTCAAAATTACCATTTAATTTTTAAAAAGGATTGCTCAAGCTTTTAAGATAATTTTCGAATTAGTAATTGTGACTCAAATATTAGTTCAACAAACCAAATTCATTTGGGTGGTGAAAATTAGATTTTTATCAAGCTTAAATATGTGGGTTTAAATTCTGAATTTAATTTTGTGAGAAATTTGGAGTGGGTGTTATTTAGACTTGTTAGAAATAGTATAAGGAGGTTGTATATAAAATTTGAAGTCATTTAATGGAGATTTGGACTGGTTTTGAACATGAATTGCAACTGAAAATCGTGGAAGAAGTTCGCCTACAGACGTTTGTATAAAGGTGTATAAAAGTGTATAATAGTGTATACGATGTGTTTATACACTCATATACACTATTATACAAGATTATACATAATTATACAAAAAACTGACTTCGTCTTCTTCTTTGCGTTTTTTCTAAAATTTAACTCAAATCTTGCTCAAATCTACTCCAAATCACTTCAAATTTAAACTTTGAACTCCTTTTGATATTTTCAATCAATTAGAACAATACCCAATCCAAACAACTAAGAATTACAAGAAATTCTATTTTCTAAAGCAAAGTTTTGAATGCCCTTTAATGATGGACTTCTACTCTTTAATTTTTTTACATTACAATCAGGTGATATAGGGGGAGAAGCAGTAATGGCGGATGGCCCCTTGAAGCATATGTAAAAAAAGTGAGAAGAAGAGAGTGAAAATAATAGTTGTGAGAACACAGATTTAACTTCATAGTTTTTAGAAGCAATGGTTGTAAAAACACATATTTTGAATTTGCAAGAGTTAGTGTTTTCAAAATATGTACAATATAGGCTAGGTGGGGTAAAATTTAAAAATATGGGCCATTTTTTGTTATGGTATGAAGTCATGTGTATTTTCTTGTAATTCTTTCTTAAATATCGGTCAAAGTCTAAGATTATTGGCAAAGTCCCCTTTTGACGAATCAAAACGAGAGAAACAGAGAGCCGACATAGTCTTAATCACAGGTGAATACTGCCTTATGGTAAAGGCTGAAAGTTTAAAGAAAATTCCCACGACGCGTTAGAAAGGGTGAGAAAAAACTGAGAGAAGAAAATGAAAAACCAGAACCTGACATATTCACCGATTCACTTCAATTCATAGATCTGACGTTTGAATTGAATTTGAACTAACATTAGGGTTCTACAAAGATAAGTTGATTGGTTCCTTCACGTAGAGCCCTAGGGTTTTGGTTCCTTTATTTTTTTTGAGGATGGCGAGGGTTTATGATAATTGGGAGAGACTGGTGCGAGCTACGCTGCGGAGGGAGCAGCTCCGGCAGACCGGTCCTGGACACGCGAGGAAACCTAGTGGCATCGCAGGTTCCGTTCCCGATTCTCTTCAGCGGACTACCAACATTAATGCGATTCTTCAAGCTGCTGATGAGATACAGGATGAAGACCCCAATGTGGCCAGAATTTGTAAGTTATACGTGTATTTGAGCGGATTTAGTCTGTCTATTATTTCCTACCATGTCTGCTTATCTTTAGCTTTCCATTATTTTTTTTCTATTCTTTTGATTTGCTGTATTTACTTATTTGTATTGTGAAAGTTCCTATTTTTCTCTGACTCTAAAATTATAGTACTTTGTTTCATGTCCCCTGTGAATTACATAGTAGTCCTAAAAGATACAAAAGGTTCTTTGTTTTGGATAAGTAATGATATTTTATAAATGGTATAACACACTAAGACTGTTCCTTAAAAATTACAAAGCGTGTCATACTTGATCATATCTAACATGGAATCTACATCATCTACAAAGGCCATGTTGCACCAAAAAGCTAGCAAAGAAATACATTTGTGTTTAAGGCTATGTAAGTTGCTAAGTTCGCCTTCAAAAATTCTATTGTTTATTTCATTCTGAATTGTCCACTAAATAGTGTTCCAAAGCTTGTGTGTCTTCCTATTGAGACCATCTCATCTCCAGCTACTTAAGAAATCCAGAATGCAGTGAGGCATTGTCCAGGATATGCCCAAAATAGCAAAAAACAAGCTCCAACTCTTATAAGTTATCTTCCAGTGTAGTAAAAGATGACGAGTATCTTCAGGGATCTCTTCACGGAGGGGACACCTGCTGCATAATGGCATTCCTCTTCTCTGAAGATTTGATTGAGTGAGGCATGCTTCCTTTGCCACAAGCCAAGAAAAACAAGAAACCTTTTATGGTGCTTTGTTGTGCCAAATCTTCCTCCAAGGCCAAAGATCAGTGTTGGAAGAGGTCAATGACATGTAGCAAAATTTAACAACGATGATTCCACCTGAATATTTCCTTCATATAATAGAATCCTCCTTGTGTTGAACCAGGACAACAGTGCTAAGGGACTGTAATAGAGAAAACTATCAATTTCCCAATCATTTAAATTCCTTCTTAGAAACAGATTTTATCCTTGAGCATCAGAAAAATCAGCTATAGGAGCTTTATTTTTGATGAAGCAGCTATAGGAGCTTTATGAAATGAGGAAATGCTGTGATTGTCTTGAAAAATATCTTTCAGAGGTGAATGTCCAATCCATGCATCTTCCCAGAATCTAATCTTTCTACCACCCCCAGCTGAGAAACCAACATTTGATTCAAACATGCTCCAGAATGATAGTTTGTGTTTCCAAACTCCAAAACCATGAGAAGCATTTGTGACCTTGATGTGCAGGGACAATCCATAGTGAACTTATCAACTAAAAGTCTCCTCCAAAGAGCATTTACCTCCTTAATGACCCCCAATGCCATTTCATCAAAAGATTTTAATTATGACCTTTGAGGTTCTTTATGCCAAGACCTCCGCATTTTTTCCCCGTAATGACAGTTTCCCAATTAACAAGACAAAGAGACTTTGATTGTGTGTTTCCCTGCCAAGGCACAATGGGTTCTTTACTTTTTGGTTGCTTGTTTTTTTTTTTTTGAACTAGGTGAAATATCATCTCTTTCTAGTTTGATGCATATAGATATAGTTCCACATCATTGATAGTTTATGTTGTTCTTTATTACTTCCTCCGTCTCAATTTATATTGCACTCTTTCCTTTTTAGTCCGTCCCCAAAAAGAATGTCAACTTTCAATATTTAGAAACAATTTATCTTTAGAATTGGTACTTTACCTCTAATGAATTGATTTACAGCCACACAAATATATAATTTGTTTTAGATCACAAGTTTCAAAATTCAGTCTTTCTTTTGTTCTTAAGCTCCGTGCCGAGTCAAACACCACCTCATGAAGTGGGACGGATGGAGTAACTCTTAGGGATTGTTTGGTTGGTGAACAAGTTATACCGGAACTGTAATGACAGGATTATAATACGAGGATTAAATAATGATGGAGTTATCCAGTGGATATGCTTTTATTGGTAGTTCTTTGGTTCATTGGACTAAAATAGGATATACATATGGTATAATAGGAGACATGTAGTTGGTTTTACACTAGATAAGCTGGGATTCGTTTTTTATTTTCATTTTTACCTTGGACTTTTTAGACTTTAGGGGAAAAGCCTTGGAGAAAGACATCTTGGTAACTTTGGAGTTTTATCCGAGTTTAGTGATCATGAGATTATTAACCCGTCAATGAAGAATGGTATAAAAATAATACCACAATTGTGGTAACTAATCCCGGAGTAATCCAACCAAACGCAGGATAAAAAAATCCCTTATTTTACCCCGGATTATCATCCCTTATGCCACAAACAGATTATAGAAGATATAATCGCCTTATAAAAACCAACATTAGTTTATACAATGTTTGAATAGGATTAGAGGAGAACTAATCTCCACAATAAATTCAAAATTAACTAATACAATGTTTGGTTATTTTTTTCTTGCTTTCCTCATAAAGAATTTATGCATAAGTTATGCGACAGTCTATTTTTTATTTTATGTGGAGTAGAATGTGGAAGCATAATGCGGATATTAGTAATACATGGGTTAAAAGTGCTAAAATGACCAAACTACCCTCATAATAGTAAGAAAAATTTATTTTCCTTAAAACAATAAACAAATACTTTATATTATACATTGTATACTAGTTGATAACTTATCTAACTAATCTTTTAACAAGAAATAATCTCTACATTATTAATCTCCACATTACAATCCCTTCGGTACTATCCCTTCATAACTTGTATCAAAACCAAACCACCCAATAGGCTATTATTTTTCATGCTTTGATCGTTGTTGTCAAAGGCAAAAAGCATTAAAAAGCGGTCCAAGTCTACTGGGGCTTTAAGCACAAGGCGCAATTAAAGTGTGGGTTTTAGTTATAAAGATATATATGTTATCCAAGAAAAAAATGACAATTTCATTCATAATGATTTCCTCAACAAGTAATATATCTTTTCCTGATCATTTGTTCAAGATAGAACTTATAGGCAATGAGGCGCACCTTAGTGCCTTGCCTACACTAAAGAGCAACCTAAGTGAGGGGAAGCCTATACCCTGAGCTATTTTGAGCTTCAAGGCTTAAGCGCACCTCAAATGAGCCTTTGACGACACGGACTTTGATTGTTTAATGACAAAATTATAGAATAATGCACTCCATAAGTTGACCTTGCACTATTTTAGCCCAGTTACAAGTTTGCAAATGTGTAGCCAAATATCAATAAGATTTTTTCTTTTCCAATTCCTTCTAATAACAACCTCATTTATTCCTACCTAACCCTATTGTAGCTCTCTATTTTTTACCTATAAATATTTAATTTAATTAATAAAAAAGAATCATATGCAAACAAAAAATCAGTTCCCCATTTTTAGTGTAACCATTGAGTGAGACACTCAGTCAAAACTTATTCGTGCCTTCTTCCATAACCAATACTTCTCCGAATTGTTAAATTTTTTTTTTGACTTTGTATATCTTCAGGTTTATCCATACCTATCACGACTACAAAACGCAAAAACAGACGCGAGAAATCCAAAATCTCATCTCCTTTAATGCTAATCTTGTTAAATTTCGATTATGATTTTGTGAGAAATTTAACAAGATTAGCATTAAAAAGCATTAAAAAGCGGTCCAAGTCTACTGGGGCTTTAAGCACAAAGCGCAATTAAAATGTAGGTTTTAGCTACAAAGATATATATGTTATCCAAGAAAAAAATGACAATTTCATTCATAATGATTTCCTCAACAAGTAATATATCTTTTGCTGATCATTTGTTCAAGATAGAACTTATAGGCAATGAGGCGCACCTTAGTGCCTTGCCTACGCTAAAGCGCAACCTAAGTGAGGGGAAGCCAATACCCTGAGCTATTTTGAGCTTCAAGGCTTAAGCGCACCTCAAATGAGCCTTTGACGACACGGACTTTGATTGTTTAATGACAAAATTACAGAATAATGCACTCCGTAAGTTGACCTTGCACTATTTTAGCCCAGTTACAAGTTTGCAAATGTGTAGCCAAATATCAATAAGATCTTTTCTTTTCCCATTCTCTCTAATAACAACCTCATTTATTCCTACCTAACCCTATTGTAGCTATCTATTTTTTACCTATAAATATTTAATTTAATTAATAAAAATGAATTATATGCAAACAAAAATCAGTTCCCGATTTTTAGTGTAACCATTGAGCGAGACACTCAGTCAAGACTCATTCGTGCCTTCTTCCATAACCAATACTTCTCCGAATTGTTAATTTTTTCTTTGACTTTTTACATCTTCAGGTTTATGCATACCTATCACAACGACAAAACTCAAAAACAGACGCGAGAAACCCAAAATCTCATCTTCTTTAATGCGAATCTTGTTAAATTTCGATTATGATTTTGTGAGAAATTTAGAGTGGGTATTGTTTGAACTTATTAGAAATAATCTAAGTAGGTTGTATACAAAGTTTGAAGTTATTTGCCGGAGATTTGAACTAGTTTTATACAAGAATTGCAAGTGAAAATCGTACAAAAATTTCTTCAGAGATGCTTATACACTTGTATACAATGTTATACATTTTTATACAAAGAGGTACATTATATATATAGTTGTATAAAAGTGTATAAAGATGTATAATCACAGAGTGAAAATATTCTTGATACACTATGTATATAGGTGTGTAAGAAGAAGAAGAAGAAAATGCGAGAAATTCACCAAATAACTGTAAATAATGTATCAACCTTGTATATAATAGTGTATAAGTAGTGTTTATACACTATTATACATTATTTACACAATATTATACATTATTATACAAATGAATCCTATCAATGGAGCCTCACATTTTCTTCTTCTTCCTTGGGCATCTGAAATTTAACTTTTTTATAGTCTAAATCTACTCCAAATCATTTAAAATTTAAGTTTTGAACTCATCTTGATGATTCCAATCAATTGGGACAGCACCCATTCCAAACAACTAACAAATTGGAGATCTCAATTTCTGAAATCGAATCTTCGAACCACCTGTAATGGTGACTTTTATTTTTCCACTCCTTAATTAACCATTGGAATCCGAAAAAGAATTGAAGGAGAATGACAATAGTAGAGAAATTTTGTGGTGCAAAAACTGACACGGGAAGAAGAAGAAGAACGAAGAAAAAAGAGGAACGAAGAAAAAGGGGGTGGGCTAACTGGTGAAAAGTAATTTTCAGGTTATGTACAACCTAGGCTATACTGGGTAAGGGCTTCAAACGTGGGCTATTTTCTGATGGGTTGTTGGGCCAAATGATGAGGGATGTAATTCTCCCTTGTTTAATTGTCAAGGGTGGGAAGTTAGCGCTTGTTGGTTAAAAGATTAAGGCATAATAACTTATCATTTGCTAGCATTTCTTGGTTTATGGCAGTCAAAAGTTTAGCCGGTCGGAGAAGTTGAAATTGTTGCTTTAGCTGTATGCTTCACCAAGTGATTAAAATGATGAGATATAGGCTTGTCGCAACCCAAACTAGGAATCATGATCAGTACCCAACGGGCTATGCACCCACCGAGCTAACCCTTAACCTATGTTGTGCGAACTATCCAAAATTCTGCCGCAGCCGTATCTGATCCTCCAAAAATACACTACTTTTGGAGGTTGCGGCACGCACCCGATGATATTTTTGGAGATTCCGAGCAACGTAGCCCTTCACCATGGACATGTTTGGATGTATCAAACATTCTACTGAAGATTTGAGGAGTTTCGACAAATAAATATCCGATAGTGGAGGTTGGTTAGGTAATAAAGTTTTAGTAAAGTTCGGATTTTTTTTTTTTCTAAATAAAATATGTCCACCGATTAAAATTTCATAGAAATGTAGCCTTAAACCTATTACTTCAAAATATAGTATTTCAAGTAGAAGTTGAAATACCTAGCAAAAATGATGTCCAACCATTGATTTGCAAATACTATGCATGTCCAAATGGCAATTAGTTTTAGATTGAGATTGATCTTAATTGACAAATTTAGATACAAATGAATCATGTAGGTACCGAGGACCCCCGGTTGGATTCAGGCATAGTCAACTGATTGATCTATGAATGGTATGGTGTGGAAATGTTTACAGGATCAAGTGTGATGTGTTTAACTTGAGGGACAATGCTAGAAAATCCCGAGATCCAGTCTTTACCTTCACTGTCTTTAGTTGTTTGTGTGTCCTTTTTGTGAGATGCTCTAACAGGTCTGATGTGCTTTCAACTGATACTAATGATAACGTAGAGAACTATCCCCAATTTCAAGATCTTAAATTTGTTCTTGAATAAACTTAAGAACATTTCACTATTTTGACTGTAGTCTAAATATTTTTCCCTATTACTGCAATTAGTATATCTTAGTAAAATTTTTCTAAGTTATCACAGTAAATGAGACAAAACCTCTTCCCTTTTTCCTTCTGTTTTGCACAAGGACCTATGTTCCTTCTTGTTTTGCTTTCTCAACACTTAACTTAAAAACATCTCTACAAATTAAAGATATCATGCTGAGATCAACACGGAGAGTATTTTTACGGTCACCAAGTTAAAATAGAAATTCTATGTTGAACTTGTAGTTTGATTCTTTAATATAAGTTATAACAGGATGATGCATGTGGTTTATGCATTCTTTGTTGCTGTTACACACTTATGCACGAGATTTGTTATTTGGTTAGGTGAGCATAAGTTTCTGTGATAATTCATGTGGGCTTCTAATGGCGATTTTAATTTTTAAAGCTCTTTTGGTTCTGGATGTGATCTATGTCTGAGATTGGTTGTTTTGCTGAAGTATGTGAGCAGGCATATTCAATGGCGCAAAGTTTGGATCCCAACAGCGATGGTCGAGGCGTTCTTCAGTTTAAAACTGGATTAATGTCTGTTATTAAGGTATTTCTCAAGTTAAAACTGCTAATTATGGACCATCTTAATCTTAAGGCGATTACCTATAATGACGCATAGTTGAAGAAAGTTATTCTGCCATTTTGATTTCTTGTTCATGGCAATAGATATATGATGCTCATTTGATCATTTGGGCGATGTGGTAGTGATTGTGTTAAAATTTTACTGTACAATTTAACAAAATCTAAGAAATGATTAACTGTGTATGATATTCAGATTCTCTTTCGGATGGATTCAGAAAAAAAGGAGCCTTTTGCAGATTTTCTACTTTTTGGTATACCTCTTTTACATGGGAGCTTTCCCATTATTATCAAAAAAAATATTACAGTACTTTTTTTTTTTTGAGAAGGGAAAAAATATTACTTTACTTGATAAAAAAAGTGAGATCTAAGAAACTCTCAGTATTGATCACTAACTAGATACCAATACCAAATTCTAGTATGTCCTTTGAAAACTTTGTTCTCACCACTGAGAATCACTCCTTTTAGTAGATCGGTCAATTAAGGTTCACCATGATTAACAGTAGTTCTCACATTTTAGCCTGTCCGTTTTCGAAAGATTCACATGACTAATAGAGATGCCCAACAAATGTCAGTTAGTTACTAGTTGGTGTACCTATGAGGCTTGGGATCAAAGGGTTTGGATTTTAAGTTGCGTGCTTTTACTTTTGGGTTCTAGTTGCAAGCTAATGTAATGAATTTATCACTTCACTTTGCCATCTGTATGTTGTCACTTGGTGGATTTATAAAACATGCGCTTTCTTTACTAGTAGTATATAGATGAATGCAAGATCATTCTCACACAGATTTGATACACAAATATCTAGTAAGTACAAATGTTGGGGCAAGCTAATTCTATGAAAACAATGAAGCGATAAACTTAGAAAAATCTGGATGCACACTTTTTTTTTGATTTGCACCGGGTGTCCGGGTCTCTAAGAGCCCCGACTAATCCCGGGGGTGCACAGGCTCTCGGCAAGGAGTTTCCTGCAAGTGCACCACGGTTAATTTAGGTTTTACCCAGTCCGATGACCCTCAGAAATTGTTTGCACCCAGTGGGTTTCGAACTTGAGACCTTGAGAGGGAGCAAACCCCAAGGCTCAAGTCTATTGCCACCATGCCAACCCCCGAGGGTTATCTGGATGCACACTTAAATGAAGCTAGGGTCACATGTTTCTTGATATATCATTTTGGAATATATTACCTTCAACAACAACAACAACCTAGTATAATCCCATTTAGTGGGGTCTCGGGAGGGTAGTGTGTACGTAGACCTTACCCCTACCGTAAGGTAGAGAGGCTGTTTCCAAATAGACCCCCGGCATCCTTCCCTCCAAGAACTTCCCACCTTGCTCTTGAGAAGACTCGAACTCACAACCTCTCGGTTGGAAGTGGGGGTTGCTTACCATCAGAGCAACCCCTCTTGTCATGCAGGGTTGTATAATTAACAATTATTCAAATGCATATCCTATGCCAAATGAACCTAATTTAATAAACCAATACCCTTTATTCCCATAAGCAAGATGCTCTAATCACGAACTCTGATTTGAATGCTTGTGGTTTGCAAGTATCCGTTCTGCAAACAAATCAAATAAATCATCTCAAGCAAATAGTATTCAAAATAAACTATTCAATTCAAGACGTGAATCAAGAACCTTTAAATTACCAATCAATCTAATTGGTGGCCGAGCAATTAGAATTATTAAAAAACAAAATTGAACAAATAATCCAATTTCCAATGCATTAATACAAAGTGAGAAAAAGTATTTAAGAATCCTAATTACAGACCAACATGAAAAAGCAAGTACGTCATCAATAAAGGATCTTTTTATTTTCAAGGAACAAAGGAAATCATTACAAAGATTTTGAACTTGAAGATAATAAAAAAAATAAGAAAATGGTGAAGGCAAAAAGAAAGAAGAAGATAGTGGTGAAGGATACATCTCCTACGGATAGCTACCCAAGCCCTTTTCCTTCAAAACATGCTTGTCCTTCGAATTTTCCTTAAAAATCAGCCCTTAAGAGTTCTCCTTAGATTTAATTTAAAGGTTCCGTTGACTGGGTACTGAGGTGTCAGAAGTTTGCTGCTCGGGGTTGCCAAGGGACTGATTGTTTGGGCCGAAGGACTCTCCACCTGCCACATTGAGGCTGGGGTTAGGTCACCAAGAAAGCAATCAGGGAAATGGTCACTTATGAGTGGGGAAGGGGATATTGGGAGGTGAGTTCTACCATATAAAAATGGTTGTTGCTCAGAGTCGCCTGCCCGCGCTTAGGCACCCAATACCAAAGCCTAGATGTTGAAATTTCTGAACCTTAGCTGGAATTTCTCTTCAGCTGCATTTAGGTGCTTGAGTCATCATTTGATTAAGCTCAAAAGTCTCCACTAAATACCAGTGTCGTCAAAGGCTCATTTAAGGCACGCTTAAGCCTTGTAGCTCAGAAAAACTCAGGGAGGGCACTTCACTTCACTTACGCCGCTCTTCAGTGTAGGCAAAAGGCACCAAGACGTGTCCCTTATTGCTCATGCGTTCTATCTTAAATGGAGCAAGACTAGACTACAAATATAATCGGCAAATAAGTGTATTAGTTGTTAAGGAAAACTAACATGAATGAGTTTGTTACATTTCCTTGAATTACATATATATTTTTATTTTTTTCTTGCATTGCGCCTTTTGTAACTAAAGCACACACTTAAATTGCGCTTTGCGCTTAAAGCCCCAATGGACCTAGAGCGCTTTTTAGAGCTTTTCGCCTTTGACAACACTGATAAATACTAGTTACATACAAAAAATTATAAATCCAAACAAACTGTGAAATAATGTAAATTCTTAACAAACTAATGAAAATTCATCAATAATAAAATGCAAGTTATCAAGTAAATCTATTTTTACAGATTTAAGACATTGCCAGTTTTTGCTAGATACAAGCGTAAGTTATTGTACAATAGTCTCAGACTCTCAGTAGATGCAGCTGACTATTATTGTATGCCTAGCTACATTTGACTGCTGCATTATCCTTTCACTAAAAAAAAAATTAAACCAGGATGTATGTTAAGGTAGTGAGTAATGACCATGCCTGTGATGGAAATCTAATTTCACTCTAAAATTCGGCCATCAATCTGATGAAGCATACAAGCGATGCGAGGGACATGTTTCTTTCCATAGTCCTTTGTACTGCAAAACCTGTAAATAATTAAATCCCGTATTTTTACGTGTGCTGATAATCCCCATTTTGCCATTATAATCCCACATAATCTTATATCTGTAGCGCTTGACTAGCATTTCTTGATTCCATACCCTTTGAGTGTGATGAAGTTTGATTGGGAGTTCAATATGTGCAGCAAAAACTTGCCAAGAAGGAAGGGGCTAGGATAGACCGTAATCGTGACATTGAACGTTTATGGGAATTTTATCAGCAATACAAAAGGCGGCACAAAGTGGATGATATTCAAAAAGAGGAGCAAAAATGGCGTGAATCAGGAGCAGTTAGTGCTAATTTAGGAGAGTATGTTTCTGTTACTTTTCTTGTTTCTTTGTGTTACTTAGCGCAATTCCTATTCTCCTTTGGTGTATCTTGCACTAAGGAGTGATAGCTTTACTGCTTTTATCGCTCAAGGTTATGCTTGTCTGACAGATGAAATATATCTTCTTTTTTAAATTAAAATGGGTTGTGAGAACTGAGAATCTTGTCTAACTTTTCATGATAATGATGCAAATTTAAGGCTTGAAATGTTTGATGTTGGAACTTTTGATTGCAGCATTACTCATCATATGAGGGATTTTCTATCAGCCATCAGAAATTTGTTGTTAATCTATAGTATTCACTACTAAATTATCCTGAGTGTAACAGTAAATATGCCATTAAATCTTCTTGTCCGCTTAAATTGTCGTTTATAGCCTTGAAGATATTTATGCAATTTCGTGTGACATTCTGTAATATTCAAACCGAGATACTTGTCATTGTTTGCCTTTGTGTCTTTTCAGTGGTCTTGTTGGTTAATGTTGAGGAATCATAGTAAAATTGGCTTTGTTTGCTTGACTTGATTAATATTTATTTTGTTTCTGTCATCTGTAGTCTGTAGATCTAAACGTTCATTCACTTGAAATTCCTATTTTTTATATTTCGGGGTGTGGGGCTGATCTTCTTGACCTTTTAGCTTAAGCCTTGAGGTGTCTTTTCTGGCTATCTTCTATTTGCTGCACTGCTTCCAGTTTGATAGCATATTCACTTTTGGCGTATAAGCTGTTTCATGATGAAGATTGCGACAGTATTGAATTTTTATTGCTGAATAGTAGTTTTATTATCTCAGAAGTTGAGGACTGATCTTACTCTTCTGTTGATCCTTGCTAGCTCTTTTTGTTAACGAAAAAGTTTCACCCATTAATTTTTTATTCTTTTCTCAGGTTGGGACTTAGATTTTCAGAAATGAGAAAGGTATTCGGTACCTTGAGGGCTGTGGTTGAAGTGATGGAGTCTCTGAGTAAAGATGCCGCTCCTGATGGTGTGGGAAGGCTTATTATGGAGGAGGTAATATTTCCTTTCACTTCTTTGTATTTCTGTCTGAGTATAGTCTGAGACTAATTCCCCTACTTGTGACTTCTTCTCTCATGGTTTGTTCAGTTGAGAAGGATCAAGAAATCTGATGCAACTTTATCGGGGGAACTTGCACCATACAATATTGTTCCTCTAGAGGCACCATCGTTGACAAATGCTATTGGTTTTTTCCCAGAGGTAAGAATGCTGATTTTTCCTGTTATTTATGACAACTCTGCAGTAAGATTTACCCCTTATGTGCTTTAATCATTATCACCACTTAGAAAACGTCATCATTTTACTCCTTGCGTTCCAATTTGTTTGATTCTTTACCTTAGACAACAATATCTTGCTGTCTTCCATCGTATTCAAAATGCAAAATAGTTTTACCTTGATGTGCCATCTACTCACAAATTAACCACCTTTACTCACCTCAACTATAATATAAAGCATATATCTAGGTAACTCCTATATATTCATTTTGAACTTTCTTAGTTTCTATGAGTCGTATGCTTTTTTAGTTTTATCTTGAGGCAGGGGTCTATCGGAAACAACCTCTCTACCTTCACAAGGTAGGGGGTAAGGTCTGTGTACCCACCCACCCCCCAAAAAAAGATCCTACTGGGAGATTACACTGGGTTTGTTTTTTAGTTTCTATGAGTCAAATCAGAAAAGGGTTATTGTTATGTAGATATTACGTGCCAATATTTTCAGGCAGACTAGAATGTTGTAGTATGTATTTGTTTAGTTGTCAATAATATTTATTTGTCAAATTTATCAATCTTCTAATCATTCCCCCTTTTATCACTTCACTTTAGCTCTAAATTTATTGCCTGTTCTGAATTATGGCATTATTTGTTTTGCTTGTATAACCTTATTTTATTTACTGTTTCTCTTTGAGTGAAAATTCTTGACAAGAGTTTGTAAATACCGGTGTTTTCTTCCGTTGCTTAAATCCTATTTAATGTAAGAAGAATTTGGTCTTGAGTGCCTGACATCATTGAAACTGCGAAGGAAAAATTGCACGTAATGCTTGTTGCCTGCCTGTACACTCTGGATTCTGCTTAAATTAAACTAAATTCTGAACTTGACGATTGTGAGTGTTAGGTTTCCTTTTATTTTGGGGCCTACACTTCTTTGCTGCAGTGGAGGATCATCTATTCTTCAATATTATATCTGCTTCGCTGCATGTGAAGAATCATCTATTCTTTTTTATCTCTAAGTATGCGTTATATATATATATATATATATATATATATATATATATATATATATATATGCAATGTATCAGAGAGAAATAATATT
>MU742220.1:20902-38491 GCA_026770625.1 Nicotiana glauca
TACTATACAAGGACATTCTATTCCTATTCCAATGTGGGACAAGACTACATATCTAACAGGTTGGAAGGCTATTTCGTGGCTGATCAGTGGTGGCGATTTTAATTGAGAGAAAGGGGATGGATGATTTCTTGGTAGCTTCAGGTTATGTCCATGGCAGCGTGATCGAGGGAAGGGACAGCTGGTGATGGGTTTATGCGTGAATCTAGTTTTTGCTGCTATGGTTTCATGATGGTCGGTTGGTGGTTGAAGTTGGTTTTATTGGTGGAGGTCCGGTGGTGCTTTTGAGGTATATACGTGTAGCCGTGTGTTAATGGAGAATATGAGTGCTTAGGTGGGGAAGATGAGGGAGAGAGAATGGGACCAAATAAAAAAAAAGAAAAATTATAATTTTTGACATCTGGCAGTTAAATAAGGAATTGACCATAATATACAAGGTTAGCGCGCCATTCTTTTGGTTAAGCACGCGCTCACCAGGTAAGCAAACAGGTGTCTTGGATCCACTTTGGAAAGGTTGGGCGTGTAAAAAGTTGCCCTTGTTCGACGGGTGTGTCACAGGGATTTGGTGTCAAGGTACAGGGTAAACTATGTACTCTGCCTATTATCAACCCTCTAACTACAACTTTAAATCCGCCTTAGGCCCTTTTTATTTTGTGTTTGAATAAGCATTTGGGACATTATTCTAATGATGACTGAGATGTCACATGTAGCATTATCATATAAACTTTTAATGGATGCATTTGGACATATTTCCATTTCAAATGTAGCTAGCAGACTTGTTATGTCACAGACTTGAGATGAGTATCCATCGTCATTAACTCACTACTAGTTTCTCTTTTTTGCTGTATGTGCATCAACCTTCAGGATTTCATTGATATCTCGTCTTACTTAAATATTGGAATAATTGTTGCGAGCTTTTTGGTTGACAAAGTTCTGGAGAGGATCTGATAAAGCACTTGCGAGTGAAAGTTCATTCTGATGGTGGAGTGCACTATCTGTTATACAAGCCATTTTTTGCCTTGAAGACTAAGTGGAATCCTAAGCTGATACTTTCAAATGGTCAATGTAGTTGAAAGTGGCATACAGTTTATATGCCAATCATAGATGTGTTGCTTCATTTACAGGAAAAACGTTAATGTTTCAAATTATGTGCTTTTTCTCTGTCAGAAAATAGATGAGAAGGTTATCACCGAGGTTTTTCTGAAGGTTTTGGATAATTACATCAAGTGGTGTAGATACTTGCGCATTCGGCTTGTGTGGAATAAGTTAGTTCTGCAGCTTTTGGTGTATATAATTGCTAATGTAATTCTCAACTGATTCTCATTTCAATCATTTCAACAGATTAGAAGCCATTAACAGGGACAGGAAGCTTTTTCTTGTTTCACTCTACTTCTGCATATGGGGTGAAGCTGCAAATGTCCGTTTTCTTCCCGAATGCATCTGCTATATATTCCATCATGTAAGTCAGTCTGTGTTTTCTATTTCTTTTGCTATTTGATTAGCGGTTGAACTGGAGCTATTTGCTATTTGATCTGCGGTTTTGCTGGAGGTAGTTTCTCTCTTTGGGAATTTGTGGCCCTCTCTTCTAGTGATGATTTGCTAAATAGGTTATTGATATATTTAGACCCAACATTAATGCGTTAAATCAAAGATAATAGATATATTTTCCAAAATCAAGTATTACATTGTAAACAAGCTGACTCAAATATCATAATGCTCATTTGAATGCGACTCTCTGATATTCTATTACTATGTGTAATAGCTCAAAACTGTGGTTCCAAAACCTTGTAATTTTTTTTTTATGAAGCAAGTGGAAACAAAAAGCTAAAAACAACCTGTTAGCTTCACTATAGATATGCTCCAAAACCTTGCAAAACTTGTCTTAGTTGATTAACTATTTAAGTGAGCTGAACCTACAATTTGTTTAGTTTTACTTGTTGAACTGTTTAAGTGAGCTGAACCTATGATGTCTAACCCAGACTGTTTTAATGAACCTGAAGCATGCCAGGCGTATGAGTCATTTCAAAATATAAGTAATGTTAGTGCTGCCATTCATTGTAAGACAAAGGATATGGGTTGACAACTGGAGTGACTATGCTATCTTGCCAGTTTGGAACTTAAATGTTATGTAGTAAACGTGATCAATGTCCTAAAGTTTTGTCCAGCGTTCCTTGGTTTAGCTAGGATCTAAATTTCTTTTGGTATTCGTGACAGTAAAAAAGATGATGCTCTGTGTCTTTTATTTTCCCACTTCTATTCTGTACCACCCCAAGACACTTACTGGATGCACTTCTTCTAGCATGTAAAAAGTGCCTAAATCACCACCTACTATATTCTGTTATCCTTAAGGGTGTTAACTGTTGGTTTCTCTTCCTTTCTTTGTTCGTTTTTTGTATTCTTGATGATTAATTCAGGCTAATGTTTGTCCTCCCCAAACTTCTAAACCCTTTTTCTTGGTTCTCTTTTTTCCTTGGGAATAGGGATATGGTCTCAATTTCTCCAAGTAACTTAACCAGCTTGTGCTTATTTGCAAGTCAACTGATATCATTCTTTCTTCGAGATTATTCCTTTAAAACTGCTTGGCCCTGTTTCTACTTTCCATAAGTGAGGCTGCTTCTCTTAGTTGGTTAATGGCCTACCTCTCGTTGTGCCGGGCTTGGTGAGCTAGACTGACTGTTTGTGAAATCTTTAGTCTGTCCAGTTTTGGCGAACACGAGTGTAAATATGATGTTGAGTGTTCTTTTTTTTTTGGGGATCCTGTAACTCTGGTTTCTCTTAGCACAGTCGTTGTGCTATGGACTATCATATTAGATTTGTAGTACCTACTGAGCTGAAATCACATTTAAGCAGAACATAATGGTGCTTAATTGTCCAAAGATAGTTTATGCAGGCTATGGAGTATTACTGTCCTTTTTGCTTTTTGTCGTTACAGTGATCAGTTTGATATTATTTTAAGAAAAATGTTAGATGAGATCATTATAAGGATGTTGTAGTGGTTTTTTCGTGAAGCAGTGTCCAGCACTAGTTATTGCTCTGTCTATGTGTGGCCTCCAAATTGGGGCCACAGGAAATATTTGTATGTTTGTCCTGATAGGTTCACATGTTATTTTGAATTATGCAGATGGCTAGAGAACTAGATGCAATTTTGGATCATGGAGAAGCCAGTCCTGCCACGAGTTGTGTGGGCGAGAACCAGTCCGTGTCCTTTCTGGAACAAATTATTCGTCCTATATACGATACGATAGTAGCTGTGAGCCCATTTATCACATTTTATCCCGTGATTCCATAAACTTTAATCTACTTCTGAACTTACAAGTTACAACTACTGCTTGAGTGATGAATAATACTTGATGAAGTAAACATTCAAAAAAATAAAACTTGATGTTGATGGAGTAAGAACTGTGATTCTGTGCCATAAAGATGAAATGCATCTTGGTTGCAAAATCAAATTTGGAGCGCTATAAACTGAATGAACTCAGTGAAGTTTGAATAGCCTGGTTATACTATGAAAAGTAGTAACCTGTGCTTAACTACTTATAAAAAAAATGTAACTTGTGCTTAACTGATTTGTTCCCCAGCCCGTGGTAGGAAATGCTTGTGCATTCCATTGTGAGGACTTGCCATATTTTGCTTCCATATCCCCTATAAAATAATTTAAAATTATGCTTCCATATCCTTAATGATCTTCAATGCAAATGAATGATGTTGGCTTCTTGTAAATTTCTGACTTCTTTATGGTACCCTTCAATATCTGCTCCTATGGTTCAACCGTCTATTCTTATCCAATATCAACCATATTAAGGATTATCTGGTGCTCTTTGTGTCTATATTGTAACTTCACTGGTTTATCTTTTAGCATAGTCAAGCTTTATCTTTTAGCATAGACAAGCTTTATGGTTTGTGGATAGTGGCAAGTTTAGCTACATTCCCCAGTAATGGCAAAAAATCTTTTTCAGAGGGTGGTGAATCGTTATTAGGCAGTGCTTGATGTTTAGAAGCAGTGCTTTTTGTGTATGTGCAGCTTATTGCGTCTTCTCGAAATATTTAATGTCATTGGAGTTCTTTCACAAATTAGTAGAGGAATGTGTTAGTTTGTTGTGCTCTGGTGTCTACTCTTCATAAAATGTTTAGAATGTTTTTACCTTCATCTAAAAAATTGTTTACAATGTTACCTTGAGATCTTGTAATATTTCATTAAATTTTGTGCGTGTTCTGGGAGTTACTTACTTTAACCTATTTATTAATGTTTTTTCTTTCTGGTGTGGTTTTTTTTTTCCTTCAAAAAATGCAGGAAGCTGCGAGAAACAATAATGGGAAAGCTGCACACTCAAAGTGGCGGAATTATGATGACTTTAATGAATATTTCTGGTGCATTCCTTTTCTATTTGCAAAATGAATTTAGCCCCACGGAATTGGATGTCATTCTCATCAATGATGCTTTTGCAGGTCACCTGCTTGCTTTGAGTTGGGTTGGCCTTTTAAGAAGGATTCCTCATTCTTGCGGAAGCCAGCTAAGAAAGGCAAAAGGGTTGGTTTTATTGGCTACTAAAATTGCTGTTGAATTATGAGTTGGTTAGTTAGATGCTGCATATGCAAAATCTGCAGTAGAAATATTGTTTTTCACATGTCCTGATGAAGCTTGACATAGTATTCTGGTTTCCGGTGTGTCTCTATGGGTATTTTTTAGTCTTTCCTTTTGTGTCTTGAATTGGTTTCTACTTGTACAACGTAATGAAAATGGCTAGAATGTGAAGAGTAACAACATGTCATCAGATAATAAATGCATGATGGACTGTCTCACGTGTTAGGATGTTGCTTTAGGTGGAGATGATTTTTGATGACAAACTGAAATATGCTCTTTGATTCTCTAGATTCTTTTTTTTAAAAGAATGGATTCTGTAGATTCGTTACGTATCTAATAATTTCGATTTGGTTTTCTGATCTGCTCATGGCGAGGGAAGATGTTTCTTAAGGTCTTCCTATACTATTTCATGATTGCGGATTGTGTTAGACCGTTTTCGGCTTGTGATTGAAGTTGGTGAAAAGATGAGTCCTGAAAGGGTCTTCTAGAGGCGTGAATATTTGGGTTTCAGGAATATGGTTTTGAGTTTTTGGTTGAACTCTGGTTTTGTTTTTGTCACATTTTCCAATAGAAGGTAATCGTATTTTTATTTGAGGTGTATTAACTGTGACGGTTCTCATATCGTTCCTTTCTTTAACTGTGCCGTTTGATCATTTTGACCTTCGTCATGTTTTGTTTTACTGTTCCCCCGGTATTTATCCCAATTTCCTCAATATTAACTGTACTACGGTGTTGTTTATTTTTTTGTTTTAATCTTGTTCTTTTTGTACTTTTTCTGAACTGGCAGACTGGAAAAAGCACATTTGTTGAGCATCGGACATTCCTTCACTTGTACCGGAGTTTTCATCGTTTGTGGATCTTTTTGGTTATCATGTTTCAGGTTATATTCATTCTTTTCATGCTGCTCATCCACTAAGGTCTTTTTTAATAGTTTTTTTTTTTGGCTTATCCACTAAGTTTGATTTATAGCATAAAAGGGTTTGTATCAGCTTCTTCCTCTACTGTTCAGGCATTGACAATCATAGCCTTCAGCCATAATAAAATAAATCTGGACACTTTCAAGAAATTGCTTAGTGTTGCCCCCATATTTGCCGTTATGAATTTCATAGAGAGTGAGTTGGCATCTGTGCTGTTGCTCTGATTTATTTATTAATCTTTTCTTTTCTTCTGCTTCCATCCTTGTTTACTGTGTCATCGTGCTTCTTCTCTAGGTTGCTTAGATGTGCTCCTTATGTTTGGGGCCTACAGTACCGCAAGAGGCATGGCTATATCAAGGATTGTTATCAGGTTTTTCTGGACTGGTGTGAGCTCGGCATTTGCGATATATGTCTATCTGTAAGTCTTTTTTCCTAGCAGTTATTTCCTCTTGTTTTATATTCTCATTAAAGATTGGTATCTGATGTAATCCTAATACAGGAAACTTTTAGAAGAAAGGAATACAAACAAAGACCCCTTTTATTTTCGCCTTTATATCCTGGTTCTGGGTGTTTATGCTGGCATACGAATTGTTTTTGCGCTCCTGACAAAGTTACCTGCCTGTCACAAACTATCAGAAATGTCTGATCAATCTTTCTTCCAATTTTTTAAGTGGATCTATCAGGTATTCTTCTATACATTGTAAGACTCCTTTTCGACTAAGGTTCGCTCATATTTTTAACATATTGATTATATTTCCAGGAGAGATACTTTGTTGGCCGTGGTCTTGTTGAGAAAACAACTGACTATCTACGGTTTGTTCTTAGTTCTTTTAACGTTTTAGATTTTGAATTGTGTAAGAGTAGTCTTGATTCTCATTTATCACGAGTGGAATTATTTGTTAATGGATGATTTGATCCATGATTTTCATTTACTTCCCATGGTGCACAACAAGAAAATACAAGTATAAAAACACACTGGAGAAAAGGCTTTTGTGGTGTTGACTATGGTTGTTGTAGTTATTTATCTCCATCTTTCATGTAATCCCTGTCTGGGGTTCCACAAATTACTTGATAACAATCTTGATCCACGACTAACAGTTTTTATTTTTCTTGGTTCTTTTTTCTATTACATTATATTTCCTTTACTTTTTTGTGTATCGTGCTTAAGTTGTCTTATCCTATAAAGTGCAGCTCCACTGTAGTCAATTTATGCCAGTGTACCTTAGGGTGGTGTTGCTATTTTCTTTTCCCGACCATATCTTCGTTCTAGTACTGTTGTTTGTAATTGAGAAAAGTTATTTTCGAGAAATAATGAGAGACGTTATATGCTTTTTATTATTGAATATCTTGATTTTTAGCCATGGGAAGTTGTTGTTTCTTTTTTTTTTCCCGATGAAGTAAGGGAATTTTTCATTAAATGGCATCAAGAAGATGCATAGCAAAAATTACGACATAAAGGTATTGTCTGCTCATATACGAAAACTTACTGGACAACTAAGGAGCAGACAAAATCCAGAAATAGTTCAACACTAGTTACAGGGACCTGATTGAACCAACTAAATAAGTTAATTAAACAAGTGGCTTTAAGAGTGTGGTTGGGAGTTGAAATCCCATCAAAACATCTACGGTTCCTTTTATTCCAAATCCTCCAAAAAATAGCACCAGGTACCATTGACCAAGTAGGCAGGGACGTGAAGATTGGATCTCAGGTCATCGGCAAGAGGGACAGTTTCAAATATCTTGGATCGGTGATTCAGGGGGACGGAGAGATAGACGGGGATGTCACCCACCGTATAGGGGCGGGGTGGTCGAAGTGGAGGCTTGCATCAGGAGTCCTGTGTGACAAGAAAGTGCCACAGAAACTCAAGGGGAAGTTTTATAGAACTGTGGTTAGACCTGCCATGCTGTATGGGGCGGAGTGCTGGCCGGTGAGGAACTCTCATGTTCAGAGAATGAAGGTTGCTGAGATGAGGATACTCAGGTGGATGTGCGGGCTGACCAAGTTAGATAAGATTAAGAATGAAGTTATTCGAGAGAAGGTGGGGGTGGCCCCAGTGGATGAGAAGATGCGAGAAGCGAGGCTCAGGTGGTTCGGGCATGTGCGAAGGAGAAGCCTTGATGCCCCGGTGAGGAGCTGTGAGCGGCTGGCGGTGGTCGGCGTGAGACGAAGCAGAGGGAGGCCTAAGAGGTATTGGGGAGAGGTGATTAGACAGGACATGGCTAGAATGCGGATTTCCGAGGACATGGCCCTTGATAGGAAAGCGTGGAGGTCTAGTATCAGGGTTGTAGGATAGGGGCTCCTAGAATTTTTCGTACTCCTTTCCCGGGGTTGGGTGGGGCTTGGTAGGGCTCTCCATAGATGATTTGTGGATTGGATTGTGTCCCCCTTATGGTAGTTATGTATGGTAGTTACTGTTTGATATTATTGTATGCCATTTTATTTGTGGTTCTTATGTTTAGAGAATTATTTATGCGATTTCCGCTGGAGTTACTAATGCTCTTTTGTTTTTGTTTTTGTTTTTCTATTCCTTCACTGAGCCGAGGGTCGATTGAAAACAGCCTCTCTGCCCTTTCGGGTAGGGGTAAGGCCTGCCTACATATTGCCCTCCACAGACCCCACTTTGTGGGACTATAGTGGGTAGTTGTTGTTGTACCATTGACCAAGTCTTTTTGATGGATTTCCCAACTCTCCAAGAACACCAACTCTCATAAGCTTCCTTGATACTGTTTGGCATAACCCAGGCAATGCAAAAAAAGAAGCCTCACACTCTCAGATTCCATCTGGCACATATAACATCTATTCACAGTCGGTATACTCCTTCTGCTAAGATTGTCTTGAGTAAGACAAGCTTCATACAATGTTGTCCACATAAAGCCAGCTACTTTTGTAGGTAGTTTGGTTTTCCATATAAGCTTCCAAGGCCATTTGTCGATCAATTCCTTGTTGGAGCATAGATTGTCATATCCTCTTTTGACAGTATAGGTTCTCTCTTTTGGGTAGTTGTTGTTTCTCATTACTCATGGAGTACTAATTTTGGGTTTCTGTCAAATGTGCGCAGATTTTAATATCTTCATGTGTGTTAAGTGTTGCAGATATTTGCTCTATTGGTTGGTGATATTTGCTTGCAAGTTCACCTTTGCCTACTTTCTTCAGGCAAGCGATGGTGCTTAGATTTTGAATTATCATTCTTTTTTATCAATATTATCTTTTACAAGTTTTTACAGTATTATTTAGTTTCGCTATGTTGAGACGATGTGTTGGCTATGATAACAATTGCAGATCAAACCGCTAGTTGGACCTACTCGGATCATACTTGATCTTCCTTCCCTGCAGTACTCCTGGCATGATTTTATATCAAAGAGTAAGTCAACATTTCTTATTGGTTTCCATGTGGTCCAAAATTAACTCCATTTAGGATTTTTATTTACCACCTCAGTCGGCTCCAGTTCTGGTGATATTACTTTAAAAAAATATTCTGTCTTTGCAGTAAGTTAAAAAATCTGTTACCAATGATTACACCGTCTTCCAACTTAGTAAGGGAATGAATAATTGATGTGGAAGGGAACTTGAGATCTTCCTCTTTGCTGGGTGATTGTAGAATTTGATCTTTTTCCTCTTGCGTTTCCAATAGTTCATTCCTTTTCAGTTGAAGGTAGACCGTTTAGTATTACATGGTTGTAATGTCTTCCAAAGAGTTTACTAAAAAATTTCTGCCCTTCATTTATAAAATTTATTACTGTATCAAAAAATGTCTGCCAAAGAGTTTTTTGTGATAGTAAGATTTTGCTGTATTGATCATGTATGTCTCACTTGCAAGTTCTTTTAGATTCACTATATGTAATTTCTTCAGGATGTATGCATGAGTGTACACCTTTATATATAGGATAGCTGACCAACAACTTCACCTCAATCCCTAGTAATAAATGAAGTATTTGCGCCCTTAATATTTCAGTACTCCATAGTCCTATGTTGCTCAGATCCTTCAATCTCTGGTGCACCCGTGTCCGTCCGACTAGTTTTGGTTGTGGGTGTGGGATTTGCACTAGATTTGGTCCACCTAACTTGGGTGCTTTGACTACAGCTATGTCCGAGAAGTATAGGTTGATTGGGTGTTTGGTTTGATTTTGGGTTTGTCACACACACACACACATATATATAGTAGTACACTTTGCTATTATACGAGATAACTTATGAATAAGATATTAAGTATTTACAAAGAAAGCACTCAAAGAGTGTGTTCTCGTGGTCAATGAAGTTGGTTGAGAACCATGAGGTATCAGGTTCAAATCCCAGGGTGGCAAAAAAAGTTAGGTGGTTTCTTCCCATGTGACCAAGCCTTTGGTGGACAGAGTTATCCGATACTTGTGCTTGTTGGAGGTAGCAAGCACCCCGTTGAATTAGTCGAGGTGCATTTAAGCTGGCCCCTACCAGGAGCTATAGTATGACCTTGCCAAAAAAATGATTTCTAAGTTTTTATCTACCAGTAATCTGCAATGCTGCCTGGAAAAGTGAGGTTATGTACTGCAGAATGATCCAAGGAATAACCAATTTTTCGAAATGGCTTCACTTCCCAGCTGAAACTAACCTTTAAAATTACATTGTCAACCATTGTTTGGTGGTCTCTAATTCGGTTCAGTGTTTGTGAAGGTCTATTGTTCTGCTAGTCTAAGATGTTCATTTTTTGGGATGAATTCCTCCTCCTGTCCTGATCTGTAATTAATCTTGGAATGCATTTGCTTTGAAGGTTTTTAAGAGTTTAAGTTTTGTGCATTGATCTGGTCATAGAATGAGGGAACCCAAGTTTAAATAAACAACATTGGTTGTTCATGATTTGTTTTCTATTGCTGGGCTATTAGATGGTCTTCTCCTACTCTTCATCCCTTCCCCACTTAAGAGATGAAAAGAAGCCCTCTGCTAACTTTGTACAGATACATGTTTATGCATGCAATATTTTCCGTGCACATGCTTTTATATGCCTTTTCTGGTCTCCTTTTTCTGGGTGAATCTTAAAATTGCTTATTTGGCTTATAGATAGTTATTGAATGTCTATTGTTCTTTTTCCAACGAGAGTGCTAAGATTCTTTTGTCAAGATGGGAAAATTGATCTCTTATATCTGTTTTGTGTTTCTTTTGGCAGAGAACAATAATGTATTGACAATTGTTAGCTTGTGGGCTCCTGTTATAGCTGTAAGTATTCATTATTGATTTCACTAACATAGTTTAGGTTTTGGAAATGGCTTTCTGAAATGTTTGTAAGCTAGTTCTGATAATGGAGCAACACTATTCTTCAATTATTCTCTTTTTGCACTTTGTATTCTGACATGTTTATTAACTCTGTGATATGAGGTAGATTCTCTGCAGAATCTTGCTTCTCTCTTCCTCCTTAATATATGTAAAAGCTTATTTATGTAGTTAAAGCAGTTGACTCTTACCAGCTCAACTCCACTCAAGAAAATGTTACATTCAAATAAAGCTAGCTCCATGAGAGATTTACTAAGTTTGCTGTCATTGTTATGATAAAGTGCAAAAAGGGTAGTGGAAACGGAGGAAATAGTCATCAGATTTGCAACTATTAAACTATTTTAATCCACCCAAGGGATTATTACAGCTAGGAACATTATTGTTCGTATTTGAGTTTTATACTTTTTTGTTTTGGCTTTTTAGGTGATGGCCGTGTATCATAAACTAAAGTTCTTGTTGGCTTTTGTATTCCTTTGTCTATATTGATTTGGTGTTGGTTCCTCTCTTAAATACCCTTCATTTCCAGATTTATCTCATGGATATTCACATATGGTACACTTTATTATCTGCTATTGTTGGCGGTGTAATGGGAGCGCGGGCTCGCTTAGGGGAGGTATAGTTTCAAATTTTAGTTCTCTTAATTTTCCTGGAGAAAAATGATGCTTGTGAAAAAAGAAAAAAAAATGATGCTGCTTGTGCATCTTCTTGCCAATTTAGTTGCATGTTGTTCGTCTTTTATAGGCAACTGTATCCTGAAGTTAAATTTTCTTTTAAAATATTGAATTTCTCAGATACGCTCAATCGAGATGGTGCATAAACGTTTTGAGAGCTTTCCTGAAGCCTTTGTCAAGAACCTTGTGTCACCTCAGACAAAAAGGTGATGGCCCTCAAGAAAGTCAATTGTTCATTACCTATTATGTTGCTTATAATTATAATTTTTTTTTTCATTTGGTCTGATTTTCTCTCTCTTATGTGATGTATAGTCAGCACAGCTGTGTTCTAACCAATTTATATAAACCGTGTACTCTTTGAAATCCTCTTCTGATACTGCATTCTTGTAACATGTCTACTTTTATGCTTTTACAGGATACCTATTGACAGTCAATCATCACAGGTGAGTCTCATCTTGATTCTGTCTTCTTCAGAGTTGCTTTCAGTCTAGCTCGCTTGATTGAAATTATCAGGGCTAGGGAACTACTGTTCTTGTTCATTGCTAAGATAATCAATATTTTATTTTAAAATGTGATTAAATGTGGGTTGATACATCATGATTTCATTTTTGTAGGTAGAGGTATCCTTTATGGCTGAAATCCTCACGATAAAATCCACTGAAGCTGCTTTTATTACTTTTAACTGTGTGAATATTGTGTATATCTATCACTATTTTATTGGTTCTCATTGAGCTGTACCGCATTGTTTGAGTGATATATGCAGAGCAGCACGGTTCAATTTTTGTACCAAATGACCTTCCATGGCTGAACAACTATTCTTGTGAAAATTTGAATACCAATCAGAGATTAATATGAGGGTCTTTATCGTCTTTTTCTGGTATGGATGAAAGAGTACTTACCACTCCACCACAACCTTTGGTGGTGACCTGATCTTCTTATATTAATAGATAACCTTCAACATCCTTATCCAATTTTTTTAATAAATAACCATAAATAGCTGTATGAAGCAATAGTGGCCGTACCACTTTAAAACACATAGTTTCAAGAACCAAGTCTCCTCTTTGTTACTTTGGGAGCATCTTTCAACTTGGCCACTTCTTGTGAGTAGCTCCGGTAGACAAGCAAATAGCATCCTAAGTTCTAAAGTATCTTTTCGTGAGCTAGAATCTTGATCAATTTTTTTTTTCTCATTTTGTTACCCCTGGACTTTTAGGGCTCGTTTTTATATGTATTGTGAGGATGAGAATGGATGGGATAATTTATCCAGTTCGTGCTTGGTATGTAATTGGATAGGGGAAGTTATCCAGAGAACCCTCACACTCTTTTGGGGGGGGGGGGGGGGTTAGTTTTTTGGGGTATGAAATTTTTAAATAGTCTTCTAATATAATGAAAATTTTCCGAGTTTTTTTAGTGACTGACTAAGGTCATATGATTCATATTTTAAAGGAAGAATTAATCTGGATGTTTATAGCGTATGTAATGCTTCATATCAAACATGAGATAAAATTAAATCTACATTTTATTCTCCTAATACAGTTAAAGTCAAAGGGATTAGAATTCCTCCTATAAAGCACTCATCCAAATGAACCCTTGACAAGGAAATGGATAGAAGTACTTTATCTGATGTAGAACTGGACTTGTTGACATCCAGGGTTTGGTCTAGTGCAAGAGCTCAGATGGTGATGTGTGGGTTAGGCGCACGTCATGCATTCGAACCTTGCTGTAGACAAAATCCTAGTTTTTAAGTGGAGAAGGGTAGAGGGACTGACCCATTATCCATGGAGTTTCGAACGTGTGCCATTGGCCCTGGCGATTCCTGGGATATAAACTATGTTGCTCGGACTCTCCGAAAATTTCGCCGGGTGCGTGTTTGATCCTCCAAAAGTAGTGTATTTTTGGAGGATCCGACACGGGCGCGACAACTTAGGTTAAAATAAAGGACATCTTTACTTTGCATAAGTGAGAAATGTACGATTCAACTGTGGATAATGTGGGACAGCTTGGCAGTGGGACTGCCTGCAGTGGATTGTGGTGGTTGAGATGTTGTCAAGGGCTTCCAGTTGAGAAGTAGAATAACTTGATTTCAAGTAAGACATGCTGTAAAAGTGTTAGGATGGCAACATAGTGTGAATATTTATGCTGTACTGTAAGCTTTATTCCGCAAATACTTTTGTTGTCAGTATATTTGGGAGTTGGTTAAATGACAAAAAAAGATATAGATAATTAAAGATGTCATGAAGTCTCTCTCTCACGACATGGTTTCTGCGTCCATTCAAACGTAAAAAAGTATGTGTTTGAATGTTCATTCTGATCCTTAAGGATTATCATTGTACTAGTTTTGTTGTGGTTCCGTTTGTCCTTCGGTGCTTTTCCTTGATATGGGTGTAATATTATTAAGGAATCATGACTATTTCTTAGTCCAACACTGCGAGGTAGTGTTTTATGTATGTCTATAGTTAATATGTTCTTCCATTTAAAAGTACATTCTTCCATTTTTACGTCTATGGTTAATATTTTCTTCAAATTTTGCAGACTTCTCAAGATAACAACAAAACAGATGCAGCTCTCTTTTCACCATTTTGGAATGAGATTATCAAAAGTTTGCGTGAAGAGGATTATGTCAGTAACAGGTAATTTTGTGATTCTTATGACCCATTTTGGCAGTGGTCCATTTCTGTATTCAAATCTTCTGCTTTTCATTCTCAAATATTTACTTTAATATTTCAATGCACTGATTCCCTAGGGAGATGGATTTACTTTCAATGCCGAGTAACACGGGAAGTCTACGACTTGTACAGTGGCCTCTGTTTCTCCTCTGCAGTAAGGTGCTCCCGGCAGAATTTTTGCCTATGATTCTTTATGTTGGAAAGCATACACACTGTTAGTAAATGGAACAACTTTTACAGATCTTGTTGGCTATTGATTTGGCTTTGGATTGCAAAGATACACAAGGAGATCTTTGGACCAGAATATGTAGGGATGAGTACATGGCCTATGCTGTCCAGGAGTGCTATTACAGTATTGAAAAGATCTTATACTCTCTGGCTGATGGAGAGGGAAGACTTTGGTATGCCTTTTTACCCCTGACAAACAAGATTCTAGCTTGTTTTTCTTGTTCCATATAGTTTGTTTTGAGCATTTTTGCTCTGAAGTGGTCAATGTTCATGTTTCTCTTGATGTTAGGGTTGAAAGAATATATCGAGAGATCAACAATAGCATAATGGAGGGTTCACTAGTCATAACCTTATCACTGAAGAAACTTCCAGTTGTGCTATCAAGATTTACAGCATTGACTGGACTTTTGGTAACATTCTGCCTTATTTATTTATTTATTTATTTTTTGATAAAGATAAGAAATTATAGAGATGATAATAATGTAATCCAGAAACTCTGCCTTGCTCTATCGTTAGTGTTGAGATTGTTATGCAGTCCACTTGGTAACTCAACTACCTATGTGTATTACTACATCTGTTTACTGCAATAATTGAATCTTGTGTTCATGGAAGTGGATGGACAGTTTGAATCTTCCTGTTGTAGGGGTAGAGATCCTAATATTTTCTAGATCACTCTTATATTATAGAAAGTTAGAACAGACTTGTGTTCTGTGTTTGGAAATTAGCCAATGCCGGTTAAAGTAATGGTATGCGTGTTTTGTATTACAGTGATTTTTTTATACCAAATACATTGCAATTTGAAACATCTAGTGCCTGTGGCTTGAATTAGGGGTGTTAATGAGCTGAGCCGTGGGAACTTTGCTTGACTCAACTGCTTTCTATCCAAGCTTGGCCTGATTAAACAAATAACTTTCTTAGCCTGAGGTCAAGTCAATGTGACAAGCAAGAGGCTTGAGCTTGGCTCGAAGTCAGTGGATATAGCCGCTACAAAATTTAACAATCACAGTAACTTAAGAATTATCTTCAGATTGATATACCTGTAAACTCGTTCACTTTTCCAATCTGTCATTCTGAAGCAATCTTTGTTCATATAATTATTCTCACCACTGGCATTTCTACAACATTAGTTAAAAATGTGGTCCTGCATGTTTCTCAGCAAATAGTAAACAGCTCATGGTTTTGTTTGCTCTCATAATAATTATTCCGAACCAAAAGTGGGCTACCAAATTGGGTCAGAGGGAGCATATTTCAGGGGATATAGCATTCAATGAAATCCCATATCGGGATTATAAATGGGAGACAGAGAAAATTAGCCATGATGTCAAGTCTGAAATGTTGAAATCAACTAAATCTTATGGAGCACATCTAGCGGGTTTCCAAGTCACAGGCTTCCTTAAAGTTTGTTTCTAGTGTTTCACTGACTGCATCACACAGATGATCTATGTTTAACACCTGCTCTGTGTTTTTACTCTGACTACAGTTTATTACTAAGTTTGATACTCTTGCTGTATCATGTTGTTTGTCTCTGAGATTGTTTTTAAAAAACTATGTATTAGGCTGCCCACTCTTAGTATTTCACGTTATTTGTCTTAGTACTTATTTTCAATACATCTTGTGCTTTTATGATATCATGTCTCTTGTATTTTGTACCATTGTAGATTCGCAATGAAACTCCTGAACTTTCAAATGGTGCTGCCAAAGCTATGTATGATCTTTATGAGGTTGTTACCCATGATCTGTTGTCATCTGATTTAAGGTGAATCCTTTGATTGATTATTTTGCTCAAACTTCAATTGGTTCTTTGTTTGGGTTGTTTTGAGAGTTAACTATGTTCTTTATCTGGGCAGGGAGCAGCTTGATACTTGGAATATATTGGCAAGGGCAAGGAATGAGGGGCGACTCTTTTCTAGGGTGGAGTGGCCTAGAGATCCTGAAATTGTATGTGTCCTGTACTTCTATTGTTTTTTTGCTGATTTGTCATGCTATTTTACAGAATCTTTCCTTACCCCCTAATTCTCTCTCTCTCGTCTCCTTTGTTGATATGCTAAACCTGATTAATCTCTTGTGCTTCTTACAGAAGGAGCAGGTGAAAAGGCTGCATTTACTTCTTACTGTGAAGGATTCGGCTGCTAACATTCCTAAGAATCTCGAAGCAAGAAGAAGATTGGAGTTCTTTACAAATTCGTTGTTTATGGACATGCCACCAGCAAAGCCAATTAGTGAGATGATGCCATTCTGGTATTTTGCTGCTGTCACCTAGTCTTTTAGTTGAATTTTTTGACATAAGAACAAAATCTAGATTTTTCCTAATATGCGTATATGTTGGCAACAGTGTCTTCACTCCTTACTATAGTGAGACAGTGCTATATAGTTCCTCTGATCTGCGAGTGGAAAATGAAGATGGCATATCTACACTGTTCTATCTTCAGAAAATATTTCCAGGTATCTTTTCCATTTATCCCATCTTGTACGTAGCTGCTGAGACTTTCTTGTTGGTAGATCTGCTTCCTCTTTGCTTTTAACCAGCATGGAGGAAAATGGAAATTTTAATTTCCTCCACTTTGTATTCCTCTTTTTTTAATTAGGTAAATAATTTCATTTATGGTAGGGGAAAACCTCATATACAAGCAGTATAACAAAAAAAGAGAACCAAAACCAAAATATGGTTCTCAACAAAAGAAACCAAATCATTTATACAAATAGGCTAGCATTTCAACTTCCTTTCAAGACGGAAAGATGGTGTACCTGTAACATAGTACCTACTCCACCACTCATTTACTCTATATTCAAAATTTGTCTCCTTAAGGCACATATTCTCGAATCTGAAAGGATCGCGCAAATTCCTCCTACTACCATCTAGCATAAAAGGCGAGTGTCCGAAGTCAATTTGTGCAATGGAACTTGCATCACATCTGGCACCAGCTCCTCCCAATTAGTAGACACCAAGAATCTATCCCGTCTAGATTTGGCATTAGAATCCTCAGCTCTATACAATGCGAACCTTGCTCCTGTCAATGGAAGATCTATAAGACAGTGATCATTAATGAACTCTGAAAACTCTTTCATTGCCCTAGACACCACCCTTTCCTCCGGAATCTAATTGCGTTAAAATCCCCGCCTATCTCGTCTGACCCTCCCCTTTGCGCGCGCTGCCTGAAGCCCCATTCTTCACCACCCCCCAATTTTTTGATCCATATTGCTATGATGAACTCTCCCTTACCTCCTGCACTCCCTAGTGCTGGTAACCATCATACTTCACCCACTGCCCCCCCCCCCCCCCCCCCCC
>MU742220.1:38666-52584 GCA_026770625.1 Nicotiana glauca
GGAAAATGAAGATGGCATATCTACACTGTTCTATCTTCAGAAAATATTTCCAGGTATCTTTTCCATTTATCCCATCTTGTACGTAGCTGCTGAGACTTTCTTGTTGGTAGATCTGCTTCCTCTTTGCTTTTAACCAGCATGGAGGAAAATGGAAATTTTAATTTCCTCCACTTTGTATTCCTCTTTTTTTAATTAGGTAAATAATTTCATTTATGGTAGGGGAAAACCTCATATACAAGCAGTATAACAAAAAAAGAGAACCAAAACCAAAATATGGTTCTCAACAAAAGAAACCAAATCATTTATACAAATAGGCTAGCATTTCAACTTCCTTTCAAGACGGAAAGATGGTGTACCTGTAACATAGTACCTACTCCACCACTCATTTACTCTATATTCAAAATTTGTCTCCTTAAGGCACATATTCTCGAATCTGAAAGGATCGCGCAAATTCCTCCTACTACCATCTAGCATAAAAGGCGAGTGTCCGAAGTCAATTTGTGCAATGGAACTTGCATCACATCTGGCACCAGCTCCTCCCAATTAGTAGACACCAAGAATCTATCCCGTCTAGATTTGGCATTAGAATCCTCAGCTCTATACAATGCGAACCTTGCTCCTGTCAATGGAAGATCTATAAGACAGTGATCATTAATGAACTCTGAAAACTCTTTCATTGCCCTAGACACCACCCTTTCCTCCGGAATCTAATTGCGTTAAAATCCCCGCCTATCTCGTCTGACCCTCCCCTTTGCGCGCGCTGCCTGAAGCCCCATTCTTCACCACCCCCCAATTTTTTGATCCATATTGCTATGATGAACTCTCCCTTACCTCCTGCACTCCCTAGTGCTGGTAACCATCATACTTCACCCACTGCCCCCCCCTCCCCCCCCAAATACACTTTCTGTCAACCTCATATGTCATAACCTTCATTTTAGTTTCTTGACGACACAATATGTCCGGCCCCATTCTCTAACTCTCACCTTGATGATGGCCCTTTTGTTAGGGTCATTCATCCCCCTCACATTCAATGCACTGATTTTAACTTCCATGAACCTCTTTACCCTCACCCCTCCTTCTCCTCCCTCATTGAACCAACTCTCTCCCTACTCCTAAATCTCCTCTTATATGCCATCCTTACTCCTTCTCCCTTCTTCCCTCCCCACTCTAGTATCTCCCTCCATTTCTCTAACCCTTTTTGTCTCTTTCTCCATGTCTTTTAGAAGTTCTATTAGAAAAGTTCAGAAAAGTGTTTTTCCTACTTTTCTTCAACTTTGATTAACTTTTAGATTGATTGCACTTGTTTGAATCAACAATTTAGATTAATTGTGATTGTTTCTTGATATGTTTCATGGATCCTTCATCTTGTTGTACTTGTGCCAGATGGGTGTGACATGGGTGTGGTTTCTTTGGGCATATTCATCAAAATACAGTAAGAGTTTGCGAAAAACTAACAACTACCTCATCCGAGTACCTGTACTTGCCTGTATCCAGTATGCACTCATTAGGAGTCCATGTAACACAGTCTCCACACAAGTGGTCAAGTTGATTTCATATTTGATGCCTTTTTTTTGGAAAGTGAAGAAAAGAATGCAATATTGAAGTAAATGCTTAATGTATCAGTTATAAGAGAACTGTTAGCGGAGGTTTTTAAGGAACTGCGTCCTAATCAACCGAAATTCAATTAAGGAAATACAAAAAAGGGGAGTGATCTGTATATAACTTTTTATGACTTTTCTCTTCTATTTTATTGCATTTTCTCTCTTTCCTTTTCTATTTGTACTTAATTATCATTGCTTCCATTGAGTTCCGTGTTCTATAATGAGTTAACGAGAGAAGCTCTTATTTCATTAACTCGCGAAATCTAAAATTCAGGCATTTCCTTCAATTGGCTGATCTTCACTCAGCCTTCAGATTAACTATCTGCCATTTTCATTTAATGTTTTAAATTCTGGTTGGTATATACGAAATTTTGTTATTTGTAAAAAATATTGCTTTGTTTAGGTTCTCTAGTTCACTTCTAGAGTGGGCGTGATCGAGCAAATCAATAATTTATTAAGTCATTAATCTTAAAATATGCAATACTTTAAAATTCATGTTGGGATCACATTTAAAGTATCCTCCAGTGTTTTAGAAGCGAAAAATGCAAAAAAACCATGGGGCTCGAAACAAAAAAGAAACAATTGAAGCACATGCTTTTTTGAAGTGCGGCCCACTGTTTACCGGATTAAAAAATTACCTTACATAAATGTGGATTAGTACTTATGATATCAAATTTCAATTTAAATTACTAAATCAACATCCAATATACAATAATGATGATCCTAGTCGCTATTACTGTAAGCTGGACGTTCATGATATTAATTGCGTATTAAGAAATGACAATGTGTCCTGATGAAAGATTAACGATATTAAGCCAACTTCTCAGATAAACATCATTAGAGAACATCTCAACAAGGTCACTGAAATATGTGGTGGCTGTTGCCAAAAAACAGGGAAGACTTGAAGTGAGAGAACTTAGGATCTTCCACAAAACTCTACTTGAAAAATGGTTAAGGAGATTTGGAATGGAGGAGCAGTCATTATGGATGGGATGATTGCAGAAAAGTGCAAGAAAAAGATGGGGAATGACGAGTAAAATCACACTTCATTCGGGTTCGGTTTATGGAGAAACATCATGAAAGTCTGGGAGGATTTCAACGGCCAAATAACTTTCGGAAAGGTGGTGGTAGCAGGATCTGGTTTTGGGCCACTGATGGTGCTGAGAGCGCATGCTGATTGCTGAGGCATAATTTCCCTAATATATATTGAATTTCTAGCCTGGTAGAGATGATAATGCAACAGATCTGAAAGGTACTAGAAGTGTAGTTCTATCATCTATGAGATGTAAGATTTTTGAGTAACTTATAGCATAGGGAGATGGGGGAATTCCATAGTCTAGTGGAACTACAAGCAGAGCATGCCACACTTTTTGCAAGATTCACGGGGATGGGGCACAAGGAGAGACACGGGATGTTCTCGAGTAAAGCTTACTACCAAAAATTGTTGGTGAGAGAGGTGGTGGATTTTTTGCATTTTTTATGAAGATCCCTAGGCTGCCTAAAGAAGTGTTTTTTTTAATGTGAGGATCTTATTGATGTTGGCCAGTAAAATGCTGGAGTAAGTACATCCAGAAGAGAGATCTTTACAGAGCATGTGTGTTTTTTGGTGCGGCTAGTAGCTAGGAAGCCATCCTAATATCCCGAGGAAGAGGAGGATTACACATGTTGGCTGGTGTTTTGTGTGCCAGATGTTCGGGAGAATATTTAATTCACCTCATGTTGCATTGTCATGAGGCAATGACTCTATGGTGGATGGTTTTGGATTTGCTCAAAGTATAGTGGGTGATGCCCAATATAATAATGGGAGCCTTTGTGGAAGCTGGGTTTTAGAAAAAGGAAAAAGGAAGAGAAGTCTGAGGGCATGTGATAATGCCCCTGTAGCCCTTATATGGGTTATTTGGAAAGAGAGGAATATGAGAGCATTTGAAGCTGTTGAGATTGATATTGTAAACTTGAGGAACACTCTCATATTTTATGTTTCTTTTTGGTGCACCCCCGGCGTTCCTACTTGTATTATAGAGCATCAGGTGACTATTGTAGAGAACCATATTTTAGTGTATTTTCTCTATTTCTAATATACTGCTTGTACACGTGAGTTTGTTTTCTCACAACATCAACGTAATTATTTACTTTATCAAAATAATAACGGGGTCATTGAATAGTATGGGACCTCTCTTTTAAAAGGAACATGCAGGATTGGGAGATTGCGGAGCTCCAATATTTGTTGGCACTGCTATATGGGCAAGACAGGCTCAGCCATGTTGTGATTCTTGGAGATGGGGGTTGTGTGGCGATGGTTTATTCACCGGGTAAAGTCCTTTTACCAGAGTTTGTTAGTGAAAGAGGAGGCCACTTTTCCATACTCCTCGATCTGGATTCCTAAGGCGCCCACGAAGGTGTGTTTTTTTGCATGGCTAGCGGTGAGGGGAGTGATCTTGACTGTTGAGAATCTGCGAAAGAGAGGAATTACACTTCTTAGTTGGTGCCACATGTGTAAAAGCTTAGGGGAAGAAGTTGATCATCTTTTGTTGCATTGCCCCGTGTCCTCGGGTTTGTGGAGGGCAATCTTGAATCTTTTTGGTGTTCAATGGGTGACGCCAAGCACTGTAAAGGAAATGTTAGATAGCTGGGCTGGTTTTCGTAAAAGAAGAAAGCAAAATGCGTGGAAGTTCGCCCCGTTAGCTCTCATGTGGATGGTTTGGGGGGAGAGAAATAGGAGAGCTTTTGAGGGGATTGAGTCTCCTTTTTCACATCTTAAGAATAGTCTTTTATCTTTAATCGCTTTTTGGTGCGCTCATATAGCCCCTACTTGTATAGAAGATTGAGCGTCATTTGTAGAGAATTATGTTCTGATGTAAATTCTCTATTTTTTGATATACTTCTTGTATACGGGAGTTTTCTCCCTTTTGGTTAATACAATTTACCTTTTTAAAAAAAATACAACGGGGTCATTGAAAGATAATGAAGATTACAAATTTTACTTTACCATTTCCAGTTAACTATTAAGAAGAATTAGATAGCAGCATTCAGTTTCTTATTTGATTACATTGTCATTGACTTAGACAGTGGAAAGGATGAGTAAGGGAGAAGCATGAAACCAAAAGTAGTAAAAAAAGATCTGAATACCAGATGAAAAGGAAAGAGTCATTTGTTTGAAGGGGAAAAAAAGGAAGAAGAGGAAGAAAATGTGAGTAGAAGACACCATCACTCATGTGGGTTCTTTTGGGAAAGAGGAATTACCAGAGATTTTGAATAGGTGGAAAATGACTGTCTATTTTCGTAGTAGCCACGTGTTTTTGTTTAATTTTTTGTGCACACACAATGTGCCTGCTTGTATAGATGATTGTCTTTTGTAGTGAATTATATTTTTGTGTAGTTCTCTACTTTTTGGTTCGTTACCCTTTCTTAAAAAAAAAGTTCTCTACTTTTGAGTATACTGCTGATTTACGGGAGTATTATAAATTTTTATCTTGTTGTTCACCTCGTTGGATAAGATAATGCCTCTACTATCAATCACTCTGTCTTATGTATTTGTCTTCCCCTACTGTTGTTTGGTCTTAAGCTTTGTCACTCTGTATGACCCATATTAGATGAGTGGGAGAATTTTTTGGAGCGCATTGGTCGAGGTGATAGTGGTGATAACGACATTCAGGAAGGCTCCAGTGATGCCTTAGAGCTTCGGTTTTGGGCATCTTATCGGGGCCAAACTCTAGCTAGGACAGGTTTGATTGTTCTCATGGTAATTAGGTTTCGATATTTGACGGTGTAGCATTGTGTATTTAACAATGCTAGTTATATTTAATGTGGTTTTGTATACAGTGCGTGGTATGATGTATTACAGAAGGGCACTAATGCTACAAAGTTACTTGGAAAGGAGATCGCTAGGAGGTTGGTAATTTTTTTTATTTGCTCTTATGTCAAATGAAAAGCCTGAATGTCCTGATATAGTTTTTTACTTTTGTTTCTTTATAAGGAGTGGATGGTCATTCTCAGACAAGCTCTCTCACAAGTCAAGGGTTTGAATTATCACGAGAAGCACGGGCTCAAGCTGATTTGAAGTTTACTTATGTGATTTCATGCCAAATTTACGGGCAGCAAAAACAGCGAAAGGCTCCAGAGGCTACTGATATTGGTCTTTTATTGCGAAGGTCTGAATTAATATGTTCTTCTGATGCACCATTTCATCGATTCCATTTTTATCAGTCGTGAGTTTTTGTTGTTACATGATTTTGCAAAATATCTTCAACTAACTTGAGATTGAGGCCTAGTAGTTTTTGTGGACTCTAGATAACCTTTTTTGGCAAATTGCAATGGAGTTCCCAATATTATTATTTCAAGTTTGAGTCTTCTGCGGCCCCTCCCCCCCCTCCCTGTTTCCTTGTCTTAAATTCGGAAAGTCTTTCTTTGCTTGATTTAGTAAGTAAACCCTGAATTAGCAAGCATATGCGTGATAGTTGAGCAAGAACTGAAAAACAATTCTGTTTCCGTCCACTTTGCCTCTATGTGTTTTGTTGCAAGGATGTAATAAACAGTTATTCATTGATTGGTGCAATACTTGAGTGTTTATGTCCCCACATTTATCATTTGACGATGCCTTACTTTGTGTTTCTTATGTTTTATGCAAGGAATGAAGCACTTCGTGTTGCTTTCATACATGTTGAGGAAATTGCTGGGGATGATGGGAAAGTTTCAAAGGAATTTTATTCAAAGCTTGTCAAAGCTGATGCACATGGGAAAGATCAGGTATGGTATATTGTCAGTTAACTCTAGGCGTTAAGATTTTGTGAATGATTTTGGTATGTTATGGTATCTTTGGGAGATTTCTGAAATTTTAAATCCTGATAAGCCATACTGGTTTGGGACACAAACACTCTCTCTGGATTTAGGACGTATTTTGGTAATAATTGTATTTGATGGAACCACTTGGCTTTCTGTCTTTTATTTTCTAAAGGATTGTTTTACATGCAGGAAATATATTCAGTCAAGCTTCCTGGAGATCCAAAACTTGGTGAAGGCAAGCCAGAAAACCAAAACCATGCAATAATATTTACCCGTGGGGAAGCGGTTCAAACAATTGATATGAATCAGGTAATTAGTTTTCCCTCTTAATTCTTTTCTTATTAGGTAAATGTTGTTTTTCTGTCCAGAGTTTAAATGATTAGCTTTTATATCCTGAGCGCGCAATTAGAATTCCTTATTCTTTTCTCATAAAAATGTTATCTGATTCATTGTATGCCTTCATATTTAGGCCTCATTAGGCATGTGAAACAACAAAAAGAAAAAACCAATGTAATCCCACAACGTGGGGTCTGGGGAGGGTAAAGTGTACGCAGACCTTACCCCTTCACCTTGAGAAGGTAGAGAGCTTGTTTCCGATAGACCTCCCGGCTCATGGAAAAATGAAAAAGAAGCAGAAACAACAAGTAGTAACAACAACATGAAAAGGTGATCAGGTGATAGAATAATCGAAGCAAACGAGACGCGCCCTCCTTAACCTTTTACCCTAATTCCCAACCTCCACACCCTCCTATCAAGGCTCATGTCTTCGGTAAGCTAAAGTTGCGCCATGTCATGCCTAATCACCTCTCTCCAGTACTTCTTAGGCTTACTTCTCTCCTCGGTCCCTCCATGGCAAACCTTTTAGGCTTTTACACCTCCTCACTGGGACATCTATGCACCTTCTCTTCACACGCCCGTACCATCTGCGTGTTGCTTCCCACATCTTGTCATCCACGGGGGCCACTCCCACACATCTATCTCAGCATTCCTAACCACAACTCTGTAGAACTTATCTATTCTGGTTATGCCCACACATCTATCTCAACATCCTCAGTTCTGCTACTTTCATCTTCTGGACATGTGAGTTTTTGACAGGCCAACACTCCGTCTCATACAACATAGTTGGTCTAACCACCACTCTGTAGAACTTACCTTTAATTCTTGGTAGCACCTTCTTATCACATAAAAGCCGGAAGTGAGCCTCCATTTAATCCATTCTGCTAAAATTAGATGTGTGACATCCTCGTCAATCTCACCATTACCTTGGATTATAGATCCGAGGTACTTGAAACTCCTTTTTTTGGGTATGACTTGTGAATCCAGCATCACTTCCACATCCGTTTCATGAGTCACGTCCCTGAGCTTGCATTCCAAGTACTCTGTTTTAGTCCTGCTCAACTTGAAACCTTTTGACTTCAGGGTATGTCTCCAAACCTCCAGCTTCGCGTTTAACACCGCCCCGCATCTCGTCAGTCAGTACTATGTCATCCGCAAATAATATGCACCATGGCACCTCCCCTTAAATGCGCCGCGTTAGAACATCCATCGCCAAAGCAAATAAAAACGGACTAAGCGTGGATCCCTGGTGCAATCCTATCAAGACTGGAAAGTGTTCCAAGTCTATCTCACTGTCCTAACCCGGGTCTTAACGCCATCATACATATCATAGATCACCCTTGTATATGCTACTGGCGCATCTCTAACCTCCAAACATCTCCAAAGAACCTCCTTCGGGACTCTGTCGTAAGGTCAATGATGGTCAATGAATAACACGTGAAACAACTCTTCCAATTATTGCTTTCAGAATATCTTTATCCTCCAAAGATTTGCTTGTCTGTGTTTCCACGTCATTAATATATTGCTATATACAGTGGTCTTTATTTGGCGTTAATTCCTATATTTTTTAAGTCCTATTCTTGTATTTCCAGAGGTTGACTTCTTTTGTGGTTTATTCAGTCTATTTATTCTGTAAAATTTTCCCTTTCCGTTTCTCCTGGGATAGACACATTGTCTGAAGTGTAAATATAAACAAATGGAGGTTCTTTTTCAATTTCACCTTCTCCTTATCTTAAATTAATATCTGTCTCTCTAATGCAGGATAACTACCTTGAGGAAGCAATGAAAGTCAGAAATCTTCTCGAGGAATTCCACGGTAAACATGGGCTCCGACCACCCACTATTCTTGGTGTTAGGGAGCATGTTTTTACTGGAAGGTGAGTTTCTGTTGAATCTGGGTTGAACTATCTTTCCTCCGATATTGTTGCTAAGCTAGTGTGTATTATTTTTCAACTCTGCAGTGTCTCTTCGCTCGCTTGGTTTATGTCCAACCAGGAAACCAGTTTTGTCACCTTGGGCCAACGTGTTTTGGCAAAGCCTCTCAAGTTAGTATCTTTTGACCTAGATCGATCTTGTTGTCTAAAATGGTATTATTTTCTTAGAAGTTCTCGTTATCAAACATGTTTATTAGTTATTACTGTTTGATTCATGCTTCGGTCATTTCTAGTTTCATCTTTTCCTCGCATTTCAGTCTAATATTAATTCAGCTGTTAGCAACATGCTGGCATAGTACCATTCACAAATATAATAATAGAAAGCTTTTGGAAACAGTGGCACCTGTTTCTGCTCTACTTTCTATTTATATGTGTCCTTCTTAGTTACATTCCTCAATCTTTTGGCTAAAATCAAGTATAGTATCTGTTCTTGTCATATTCGTCTACCGAGGCTGCAATTTTGGGTCCTAGCAGATACCTTGAAACTTTTGTGTGTACTGGTTACAATGTAGCTAAGCTGACGTGGCTAGTTCTAGGATCATAAACTTCGGTTTTTTGTTGAAGCAGTTTTGTGTCTTGGCTGCAGCCCCAACTTTTATTTTTTAATCTTTCTGTTTTTTCCTTCTTTCCCTAGTTAAGGCTAATAGTATTCCCAGTCTGTTTGGATATGTGGTGATAGAGAAGCTCCATTGTCTTTTGAAACTTAAGTCTTTGTCACGCTCTTTTCACTCTTTGGTTTTTACCTTTTCTTTATCAAAATCTGCAATGAAATAGTGACAGTTCCTTGGCTACGCACTCATGTATGTGAGTGGATGTGCTAGATACATGGGAATTCAAGGGATTTACTGGGTTTCTGTGAAGTCATTCTTTCTTATCTCCTCCTTATACATATATACACTTTTTTTTAATAATAAATACACAGATATACAGACACATGCATATATTTATATATCAGTGTGGCTTCCTTATAAAAAAAAAATTAAATATCAGTGTGGCTTCTGTGTGATTATATATATATTTTTTAGATCTTTTTGTATTTTGGTGGTTGTAGGATTGGCTGGGTTTACCCTTTGCTATGTTTGTCTTCAACTGCAAAGACGTGTTTAGGCATCTTAGATTCGGATAAACAAGTTTAGCTTGTGCCCTTCCTGCATTCTTTTGCATCTGGCAGAGTTTTGTTTCCCTTCTTCCTCTTTTCCTTCTCCATTAGAAAAAAATGGAACATGTATGTGAAATAAAATTGGAAAAAGACCAGAACTCTTGTACCTATCTGTGCTGCTGTTGCAAGGTGTTACTCATGCACTGGTTTTACAATTATTTGAACTACCTAAATTCATTAAGAAGCATGTGGTATGAATCTCTGGTTTGTTTCCACTTCCCGTGCACTTTTTTTTTACTACTAATAAATTGTTGGAATTAACATTTATCAAAATATATTGTTAAAGTAAATAACTGTGCTCTCCATGAGTAACCTTCTCTTGAATAAACTTGCTTCTTTGAAAACATCTGTTGGAAAAGTTTTTCATTTTCGCAAGTGGCTTGCAGAGTTCGCATGCACTATGGACATCCTGATATCTTTGATCGAATCTTTCATATCACACGGGGTGGCATTAGTAAAGCATCACGTGTTATCAACATTAGTGAAGACATCTATGCCGGTAAGTTTGAGAGACTTGGTATACTCATAGTAATTCCTATTTTCCACCTTTCTCCTAATTGCTTCCTGGCTAGTTCCCGTCGTTTGAGATATCTATAATCTGGATCGCAAGCAGGTAGTGTTCGGTTGACATTTTCAGATCATGAAAACAAATAGAGCTACTTCACAAAATTTCTCTTTTTTCCTATAGTTATTTGGTTAATTTGACTATTTCCACGTTTGAAATTGTTATGTTCTTTCTTTTCTTTTCTTTCCTTTTGTGAAAGCTACAGTTACTTACATTGCTAAGAAGGGGAAATCCCACTAGTAAAAAGTACACAAAGCACATGATACTGTACAGAGGATGACTTTCCATGAAGTTCAGCCAACAGTCTCATCGAATAGCAGTGTTTCTTTAAGCTGACAGTTCTATGCCTGTACATGTTATGGTGTTTTTTCTTTCTTCTGAAGCATATGCTTGTCTAGAATTATATCTATGGTTTCTACCGTTCTTTGCAGGTTTTAATTCCACTTTAAGGCAGGGAAATATTACCCACCATGAGTATATTCAGGTTGGTGTATTTACGCTTGCTTGTGTGCTTTTGTTTAGAGGATTTCTTTTATTGATTTTAAGGCTGTGATGATGAATGTAGGTTGGAAAGGGAAGAGATGTTGGGTTAAATCAAATAGCATTATTTGAAGGCAAGGTAGCTGGTGGAAATGGAGAGCAAGTTCTGAGCAGGGATGTGTACAGGCTTGGCCAACTTTTTGATTTCTTTAGGATGCTCTCGTTCTTCTTCACAACAGTTGGTTATTATGTTTGTACAATGGTATCAAATTTCTCTCTTTTATTCTATTATTCTCTGTTTCCTGAATTGCTTGATCCATCATACCTTCCAGGCTAGTTCATATAATTGGGGAGAGAAAAGTATGTATCTTTTTTCTTGTTTATTGACTCTGGCTTTTTGTCATAATATTTTTTCTTTATTGCAGATGACAGTCCTTACTGTGTATATTTTCTTATACGGAAGAGCATATCTGGTAAAATGTCTCAAACTTGTTTCTTTTTCTGGTTTCTAATAGTCTTAGCAGTTTGTCTTTGTGTATGAAACGAATTGTCTGGAGACATGGTTAACACTGTTGTATGTTTGTGGTGTGAAGTACATGCACTTTCTTGAGATGTTTAACATGATTAATCTTGAGCCTTTTGTTGCACTGTCCCTAGTTTTCTAACTTGATCTGTTGGATCTATTTCAAGAACACATAAATCATGGTAAGGCACATTTAGGGGAAAAGGATGAGCTTAACAACTACTTATCACCAAAAAGAGAGAGTTTTCTTCATCTTTTCCTCTTCATATTTTGATGGGATAAAAATCCTGCAAACAAGATTTGGTTTGGAATGTTTGAGAACATTTATCTTGTTCAGGCTTCACTGTCTGATGCTGTTATATTGCTAGGAACACATAAATCTTACAAAAGATATCATTGAGAAAAAAGGATGAATAAAAGTATAAAACTGCTGTAACTTCTTGTCTTCTTCAACTTTATTCTCTGAAGAAGGTTGAGGAATTTAATACACATGTTTAGCATTTAAACCAAAACTGCAGTACCTTTAAGTTCAACTGTTCGATATTATTTTATCCTTCAAATGGAAAGGGTTGCCGACAGTTCTTGATTGGTCCTTCCTACCATTATGTAAGTCTCAGCAATTCTTTTATTTCAAGCAGGCTTTCTCTGGACTTGATGAAGGAATATCAAAGAGAGCTAAACTTTTGGGTAACACTGCACTAGATGCTGCTTTGAATGCTCAATTTTTTGTTCAAATAGGGATTTTCACTGCAGTTCCCATGATTATGGGTTTCATTCTTGAACTTGGGTTACTAAAGGTATGGATTCTATAGCGTTATCTTATATATAATGTTGGATTTTGTCATTTGTGTTGCTTAAGTTGGTGTTTCTAGCTTTTTGCTTTGCATTCACATGCACTAATTTTGCAGGCCGTCTTCAGCTTTATTACTATGCAGCTTCAGTTTTGTTCTGTCTTCTTTACCTTTTCGCTTGGGACTAGGACTCACTATTTTGGGCGCACCATCCTCCATGGTGGTGCAAAGGTATGTGGATCTTATGAACTTCACTCTGAAGGAAGTAATAATAGGCACTGGAAATAACCCATCGTGTTACTTTTAAAACAGTACCGGGCGACTGGACGAGGTTTTGTTGTTCGTCACATAAAGTTTGCTGAAAACTATAGGCTTTACTCTAGAAGTCATTTTGTTAAAGCGTGAGTCCTACATCCCATTAATTTGATTTGTGGATTTGTGTCTGTTCCTAGAACTATTATTTGATACTCTTTAATCTACAGGTTGGAAGTGGCTTTGCTTCTTATAGTATACTTGGCATATGGTTACAGTAATGGAAGAACTACTTCATTCATCTTACTAACTCTCAGCAGTTGGTTCCTTGTTATTTCATGGCTATTTGCTCCGTACATCTTCAATCCCTCTGGATTCGAATGGCAAAAGTATGTTTGCTGTTTCTCGTATTTACTGTTCTTTTACATCTTCAATCCCTCTGGATTCGAATGGCAAAAGTATGTTTGCTGTTTCTCGTATTTACTGTTCTTTATGAAAACTTCTTCTGTATGATTGCTCTCCACAGCATTCATTTTACACAACCACCATGTTACTGTACCACGTAACTTTTCAATCAGCTTTCTGTCAAAAGAGCGGAGTTGAGAACTTTGATGGGATTTGGCACCATAATAGTTATACTCCCTTCTTATCATTTTGATTAACCCATTTAGCTCTTTACATAATTTTGGTGAAGGTAGTCTGAAATGAATTATTAAATTTGAGTTGGTAAAAAGATGGTAAATTAAAATAACATGAGTCACGTTATATTCAAAATAAGATAAAATAGTAATATTATCTAGTAATTTGATTTTTTGGGATTGTTTGAACTTTTCACTTAAGGAAAGAGTTTATTTCTAGGATTGACTATAATAGCAAGTAAATTACAGAGAAGGGGATGAGGGAGTAGTGACCAATATGTAATTATAGTAATAGTTCTTTGAAACATCATGGCTGTGTCGTTGCTTTCTGAATTCTTTTGTTCACATGTCGTCCTCGAAACACAATTTGCGATGCTGTTAGGTGCTTAAAGTTCCTTGCTTCACTCAATAATTCATTATTTTACAGGACTGTTGAGGACTTTGATGATTGGACCAATTGGCTGCTGTACAAGGGCGGAGTGGGTGTCAAGGGAGACGACAGCTGGGAGTCGTGGTGGGATGAAGAACAGGTCTTTTTATATATCCTTTTAAATGTAGATTTGTAACTCAAGTTATAATTTCATGAGCTCTCTTTTCGTTGTAAATTGCATTCTGGTCAGTTAAACTGTATCACCTATTTACTTGTCTCATCTGTTGATGCATGCATTAGACATTTTTAAGTTTAGATATTCCTTTCCGTCGTGGCCTTTCTCTGTAGTCCCTCTGCCTAAAAATAAAATATGAGGAAGTTTTAGTTCACCTTATCATTCCAAGGAAGTTGAATCATTCAATTAGGAGATGTAACTGCTTGGTAAAAAAAAAAAACTAATTTTCATCTATAGAAATTCCCCCCCCAACCC